>JAJIBD010024799.1:0-157466 GCA_021461705.1 Cryptotis parvus
TTTTTGACTGTATTAGAATTGATGCGTAAAAGTCACTTGTCTAAAATTTTTTTTAAGTATTTTATTATACCACCGTGAGATATACAAATAAAAAAGATATACAATTAAAAAGTTCATGTTTGGGTTTTGGTCATACAGTGTTTCAGCACCCGGCCCCTCCACCAGTGCCCATCTCCCACCACCCACATCCCCGGTTCCCTCCCCCTTCCCCAGCCCTGCTCCATGGCAGGTTCTTTATTTCTTTCCCCTTTCTCTCTTTCTCTTTTCCTTCCCTTCCAGACTATGGATTACAGAACATACATTAAAAGGTTGTCATGTGTATCCTTTTGCCTCTATTTAATGCTCAGTTCTAGGTTGGCATTAGTACCCCTCGACTATTATTAGCACCCTGTTCCATTTTCTGTCTTACCTAAACTCTGACTCCCACACGTTTGTGATAATCTCCACCTTTGACAAGACCCTCCTGATATATGTTTCACTTGACCTTGGATATTGGTATCATAATATGTACATATATATTTATGCCATGCAAATAAATGCAGTCATTCTGTATCTGTCTCTCTCCTTCTGGCTAATTCCGGCTCAACATAATCTTCTCCATGTCCATCCATTTATAGGCAAATTTTATAACTTCATTTTTCCTAACAGCTGCATAGTATTCCATTGTATAGATGTACCAAAAGCTTCTTTAACCAGTCATCGATTTTCGGGCACTCTGGTTGCTTCCAGATTCTGGCTATTGTGAATAATGCTGCTATGAACATAAAAGTAGGGGATGGTGTTCCGCTACGTATTTTTGGTTTCCCAGAGTAGATTCCCAGGAGTGGTATGGCTGGGTCAAATGGGAGTTCAATTTCTAGTCTTTGGAGGAAAGTCCATATTGTTTTCCAGAAAGGCTGTACCAGCCGGCATTCCCACCAACAATGGATGAGTGTCCCCTTTCCCCACATCCACGCCAGCACTTGTTGTTCTTGCTCTTTTGAATATGTGCCAGTCTCTGTGGTGTAAAGTGGTATCTCATTGTTGTTTTGATTTGCATCTCTCTGATGATTAGTGATGATGAGCATTTTTTCATATGTTTTTTGGCCATTCGAATTTCTTCCCTTGCTGAAGTTTCTGTTCATTTCTTGTCCCCCATTTTTTGATGGGGTTGTTTGTTTTTCTTCTTGTAAAGTTCTACCAGTGCCTGATATATCCTGGATATTAACCCCTTTATCAGATGGGTATTGGGTGAATATTCTTTTCCCATTCTGTGGACTGCTTTTGTATCTTAGTCACTGTTTCTTTTGAGGTGCAGAAGCTTTTCAGTTTCATGTAGTCCCCATATACCCAAAGCAGGGAGAGACAACACAAAGAAAGAAAACTACAGACCAATATCCCTGATGAACACGGATGCTAAGATCTTCAACAAAATACTAGCAAACAGAATCCAAAGACTCATCAAGAAGATTATACATCATGACCAAGTTGGATTCATCCCGGGAATGCAAGGATGGTTCAACATTCGCAAGTCAATCGACATAATACATCATATCAATAAAAGAAAAAATAAAAAACCATATGATCCTTTCAATAGACGCGATAAAAAGCATTTGACAAGATCCAGGACCCGCTCATGATTAAAACGCTCCAGAAAATGGGAATTGAAGGGACTTTCCTCAAGATAGTTACAGCCATCTACCAAAAGATCACAGCAAGCATCATTCTAAATGGGGAAAAGTTGAAAGCCTTCCCCCTGAGATCAGGAACAAGACAAGGTTGCCCCCTCTCACCTCTTTTTATTCAATATAGTACTGGAAGTACTTGCCATAGCAATCAGAGAAGAAAAGGACATCAAGGGCATCCAGATAGGCAAGGAAGAAGTCAAGCTATCAGTATTTGCAGATGACATGATATTATACCTAGAGAACCCTAAACTCTCTACCAAAAACTCCTAGAAACAATAGACGATATAGTAGAGTGGCAGGATACAAAATCAACACCCAAAAAGTCAGTGGCTTTCCTATATACAAATAACGAAACAGAAGAAAGGGATATTAAGGAAACTATTCCATTCACAATTGTGCCACAGAAAATCAAATACCTAGGGAATCAACTTACCCAAGTATGTAAAGGACCTGTACAAAGAAAACTACAAGACACTGCTCCAAGAGATAAAAGAGGACACAAGGAAATGGAAACACATTCCCTGTTCATGGATGGGGAGAATCAACATTGTCAAATGGTAATACTCGCTAGAGCTCTGTACAGATTCAATGCAGTCCCTATGAGGATACCGATGACATTCTTCAAAGAAATTGACCAAATGCCCCTGAAATTTGTATGGAACAATAAACCCCCAAGAATAGCTAAAGCAATCCTCAGGAAAAAAGAAGATTGGAGGCATCACCTTTCCCAACTTCAAACTGTGCTACAAGGCAGTAGTAATTAAAACAGCATCGTATTGAAATAAAAACAGACCTGTGGACCTATGGAATAGAATTGAGTATCCTGACTCCCAACCTCAAACACATGATCATTTAATCTTTGATAAAGGTGCAACGAGTCTAAAATGGAGTAAGGAAAGCCTCTTCAACAAGTGCTGTTGTTAAAACTGGGCAGCGACATGTAAAAAAATGAATTTGGACCTGTGTCTAACACCATGCACAAAAATCAGATCAAAATGGACTAAAGATCTCAATATCAGACTTGAATCCATAAAGTACATTGAAGAAAATATAGGAAAAACCCTCCACGACATTGAAGCTAAAGGCATCTTCAAAGGTGAAACATCACTAACAAAGCAACTAGAAGAAAAGATAAACATATGGGACTACATGAAACTGAAAAGCTTCTGCACCTCAAAAGGGAGTAACCCTTTTTAATTGGGGCCGCTGTGGTTAAGCGCCCACCACCTATCCGTATTCAGTGGAAGTCTGACAAACCTATATGGACACCACAGTGGCCCCTCAATACCAAAAAGTTAGAGGCGCTAACAAATCTAGTGGAAGAACAGCTGAAATTAGGACATATTGAGAAAACGTTTTCAGAATGGAATTCTCCTGTTTTTGTAATACAGAAAAAATCAGGCAAATGGCGTTTGCTGATTGACTTAAGGAATGTAAATTCTACTATGGTCCCCATGGGAGCCCTACAACCTGGGCTCCCCTCTCCAGCAGCTATTCCTAAAGATTGGCCGCTAATTATCATAGATTTAAAAGACTGCTTTTACAGCATACCTATCCACCCAGATGATCGGAAAGGTGGAACTCGCCACCCTGATACATTTACTATCCCATGTATCTGGCCCATGTAATGTGGTGAGTGATTCTGCATATGTAGTTGGTTTATTTCCTGGAATTGTCACTGCTTCTTTAAATGCCCATAATCCTATAATTCAGGAGCTACTCCATAAACTACAAGATCTCCTCCGAAATAGAACATTCCCTATATACATCTCCCACATCCGTTCTCACAGCCGACTCCCGGGCCAATGGTTCGAGGGAAACGAAGCAGCAGATCTCTTGGCAGCACCAGTATTTAAATCATCTGAGGAAGAGCACCAGACTCTACATACAAATGCCCTCCACCTTCATGTACACCATGGCATCCCATGGAGACAAGCTAGACACATTGTCCGCAACTGTCCCTGTCTGTGCTCCTTTACATTGTACATCTCATGTAGCAGGAGCAAATCCCTCGAGGTTTACAGACAAACCAATTGTGGCAGATGGATATAACTCATACTAACTTATTTCCCAACAAACCTTTCCTTCATGTGGTCATCGATACATATTCCTGGTTCATATGGGCTGTTCCTATGACGTCTGAAAGAGCTAAATCTGTTTGTTCATTTTTACTCCAGTGCTTCTCCGTTATGGGTATTCCCCATACCATAAAAACAGATAATGGTCCTGCTTACACCAGCAAAACCTTCAAATCCTTTTTGCGAGGAATGGCAAATCAAACATATTACAGAAATTCCATATAATCCACAAGGACAAGGAATAGTTGAACGTGCCCACAGAACGCTTAAAACTCAGCTATTAAAGCAACGAAAAACAAGTATGCCTCCAATGGATTCTTTATCTTTAACATTATTCACCTTAAACTTCTTAAATATACCTCAAGGAGATCCCTATACCGCGGCTGAACGTCACTTTCAAGAAGATATGCAAACTCAAAAAACAGTCAATTCACCTATCTGGGTGAAAATTGATGATAAATGGATTGCAGGTCACCTCCTCATTCGGGAAGAGGCTATGCTTTCATTTCTACAGACGATAACCCTGCCAAGAAACTCTGGGTTCCTCTGCGACTTGTTAAGACTAGAATTCTCCAAGAATCAGAAAACAACTAATTCTTTCAATATAAAGTCTTAAATTTTAAATTGCAAGTTGCTGTTTAAACTTCCTGGATTGGTTCATTTTAATAATGATCTTGTTTTGCCGGTCTGTGATCATGGTTCATGTCTAATATCTTGCCTTACAGCCTAAATATTTTCTTTCTTACAAAAAAAAAGGGTGGAAAAATGGGTGGACTCTGAATATAGTGCTCAATGTCAATATGTTTCAAGGACTAATGTTAAAGTTTCATTTTTTAATGTTTTGCTCACAGGTATTTGCAGAAAAAGAACTTGGCTGCTGCAGATTCCTTCTATGTTGCTCGAGGCTTTGGACTCTGATCACAGTGCTCATTACAAAAATGTTTGCTAAATCAATGAAAAATTGTTTTTCTAATGATTCTGTTCACAGGATGAGATATTCGAATCCAGTAAGCTTGCGCTACAGTGCTCAATACTCCGAGACTCCTAAAACAGTGCTCACTAAAAAGTTAATAATTTGCAAAAATAATTTTTCCCAATGCTCTATTCACAGGAAAAGACACTTTCTCACCATCATTTGCCGGCTTTATATTCATGAAGCGCTTGACTCGTTACCATTTATCACCCTAAATGGGTCACATATACAGCTGTAAGATATTGATCGATCAAATGTATGTGTGCGTGTGTGTGCATGTGGTGGCCACCATTATGTTTGTGATTAATGTTGTGTCTATGTTATGTCTCAACTACTACCTTCCTCAATTTCTGACCACTACAAACCTCTATTACATTCATCAGCTCCACTGCTGATCCACTAGATTTATCAATTTTAAAATCATCAATTCTCATACTTATTTCCCTGCTCCACCCATGTTGGAGCTTCTTTATGTTCTTCTCTCCATCCCAGACTTGGATCCCTACAAAGCCTTAAAATCTCTACTTGTGATTAACCTCGAAAAGTGTTTTTGTCTCGCCCAAAATTAAGCTACAGGTACAGTTACCGGTGCCAGTGTCCACTTGCTAAAGAAGCCCTGCAAGACGCCCACACCGATGTTCCAGACACCTGCTCCAGCGCTCAAGACTCCTGTTCCAGAGTTCAAGATACCACACCGATGTTCCAGACACCTGCTCCAGCGCTCAAGACTCCTGTTCCAGAGTTCAAGATATCACACCGATGTTCCGGACACCTGTTCCAGCACTCAAGACTCCTGTTCCAGAATTCGAGATACTTGTTCCAGTGTTCCTGAGACCCGATCCAGTGTTCCTGACAATTCAACGAGTTCCTGATCGCTGCTCTCCAGAGACTCATACTCATAAGATCACTGCTATTGCTGTTCCAGAAGTAGCCCCACAGACTTTGTTCCAGACACCCGACTTTACATAAAATATAGCAAATTGACTCTCACAAATTATGGACAGTGCAAACTATAGTCCGTTATAATCAGACAGCTAGAAACACTTTGTCTTGAACTTTGCTTTGGGTCCAAAAAACAAGTTAGGATCCTAAAGTAACATGTATTATCATTTTGTAATTCGAATTGTTTTTTCTTATCTTAATTTTCTGTACATTACTAAATATTTCTTACCTTTTCAATTTTTATTAGTAAACTAATCAGGGGGAGTTGTTGCAGGACTCCTTTAAGGGCCGCTGCATTTGGCTCAAAACATTAGCATACTGAAGGGCCTAGGTGAGGTGCAGGGAGGGATTACCTAAGGACATTTAACACTCCCTGCTTTCCATAACAATGGGAGGAAGGTCTGAGTTGCAGGGGTATAAACTAGCCGGTTTTCACTCTCGCGCGCTTCTTGGGGGCGCTTGCTCGCTGTGAGCCGTTTGCCCTGCTTGGAAGCTTTACACGTGGTGGTCGCCATCTTGGCCTACACGTGGCTGGGGTTCTATCCTGGAATCCTAAGCATCGGGTTTTTCCTTTTGCTGATTTGTATGCCTGAACCTGTGATAAGTAAAGCCTTTTAAAACTGCATCGGATTCCTGAGTTTTCATCCGTTCCTCGCCGGCCCGAGGTAGAAGGGAACTCGCTTCCCGGCACTGTCAGGGACCCCGGTGGAGCGCCCGACAATAACAACTGTATTATGAAAGCCTTTTTATTTTGTAAATCACAGTGTTTCAATAAAAAGAAAAATATTTATAAAAGATGATTATTCAAAGACTATTTTATACTAAGCACTTTATAAATTTCTATAACAATTTTCCCACTCACTCTTCATTGCAATCTTGTGAGGTCTATAATCTTCATTTTCCAGGGAAGGATAGGAAATTCTCCAAAATGGAGCAGTATGGAGGTTGATTCAAACTGCAGGTCCATCTGACTCCCAAGTTTATCCTTTTCTAAATTAAAAAAAAAAGTTCATTATCTTTTTTTCATTCATCCATTGAATGCTTTATTAGGCTGATGATTGTAGAATACCTCACTATTTGTCAGGGACTGTTCTTAACACTTCAGAACATCACATGAAGAAAATTGTCATCACATGAAGAAGATTGTCATTGTGAGACTGACAGTGTAGTGATGTAATGCTGAGCTTACAGGTAAACAACAGTGTAAAACCAGGGCCAGAAAGATGACTAAGCATGTACTTTCCAGACAGTAGATCCAATTCAATGCCCTTTGCTTCAGGTCCACAGAGCATAGCTTGAGAGGTACTGAGCTGGGAATAACCCCAAGAAACACCACTTGTAGCCTCCAAACAAACACATAGAAGTGACAGTAAACAAACCTAATAAGTGGACACAAAAGAGATATAGATCAGGAATTGGAGATGAAGGTCCCTGGAGCTGGAGACCAAAGGCATTAGAAAACAGGATATGTGGAATTAACCTCTTTGAGGATAGAAGATTTGAACAGTGGCTGAAGCAAGTCTATTGTACAGGAAAGAACATTCCAGTCAGTGGGAGGAGTGACCGTACTGAGTCTCTCTCTGGCGATGGACCTGTGTGAACAGGTAAAGTGGTGATTTTGGCTGGAACAATATAATCATCCCGGGAATACACAGGGAGGGGTTAGGGATGAAAGGCCGATGGTAGGGGACTGTGGGTGTCACTGCAAGGACCTTGTGAAGGTTTTAAGCCAAGGAGTGACCTAAGAAGACTCATGCCTCTCTGGGCTATATTTGATTCCATGGGAGGTGACTGGGCGAAGGGGCCAAGGTAAAAAGCAGATAGTCAAAAACAATTGCAATATTTCCAGTGGGGAGAAGACAGTGACTTTCTTTCTTTGTTTGTTTGTTTCTTTCTTTCTTTTTCTCTCTCTCTCTCCCTCCCTCCCTTCCTCCCTCCCTCCCTCCCTTCCTCCCTTCTTTCTTTCTTTCTTTCTTTTCTTTCTTTCTTTCCTTCCTTCCTTCCTTCTTTCTTTCTTTCTTTCTTTCTTTCTTTGTTTCTTTCTCTCTCTCTCCCTCCCTCCTTTCTTTCTCTCTCCTTTCTTTTCTTTCTTTCTTTCTTTCTTTCTTTCTTTCTTTCTTTCTTTCTTTCTTTCTTTTCTTTCTTTCTTTCTTTCTTTCTTTCTTTCTTTCTTTCTTTCTTTTCTTTCTTTCTTTCTTTCTTTCTTTCTTTCTTTCTTTCTTTCTTTCTTTCTTCTTTCTTTCTTTCTTTCTTTCTTTCTTTCTTTCTTTCTTTCTTTCTTTCTTTTTTCTTTCTTTCCAATATTCAGGGTTTACTCCTGGCTCTGAATTCAGGTATCATGACCAGTGGGGCTTGGGCACCGTGAGGATGCTGGGGATGGAACCCAGGTTGGCTGCCTGCAAGGCAAACACCTATTCTCTGTACTACCTCTCCAGCTTCCCAACTTTGTTCCTTTCTGTGTGGCTCCCCCTGTGATCACCCCACTTTGCGCAAAATAATATTCATCGACTCTCCAATTGGTTCTGCACTAGCTTTTTTTACTGCTTTTGGGGCCACATCCAGCCATGCTCTAGCATTACTCCTGGCTCTGCACTCAAGAATTACTCCTGACAGTGCTTGGGGGACCATATGCTTGGATAGAGCCCAGTTAGGTCACCTGCAAGGCAAACGTCTTACCTGCTGTGCTATTGCTCCAGCTCCTCATGTGGCTTTTTCTTTCTCCTCTTCCATCCAAGTGGCTCAAATCCTGTTTTTCTTTCCACAGCTCCCTGCACTTCCACTTTCCCTGCAGCACCTCTTGCTCCCATCCCACTTCTGTGACCCTCTCAGCTGCAGGGGTGGGGAAGGTGGTCCAGGGCTGGCTCTGGCCTCCCTGTCCCAGTTGGGTTGGGTGTCTCAGAGGCCAATTTGCCCTGACCTGTCTGTCTGTTCTCTGTTGTGAAACAAATGGCCTAGCTTGCAAATGGGTGAATCTGGGAACAAAGCAGGTTGTTTTCTCATTCATCCCTAAGCTTCCATCCACCTCAAAGTCAGAGGAAGAAAATTTGATCTGTAGTGTTCACCTTCACCAATTGCAAAGTTAATGCCTATCTCAAGGGCATATCTGGAGTTAGGTGGCAACAGACACATAAGAGAAGAAAAGGACCTTGTCCAAGGAACACTTATATTGGAGAGTTAAGATCCTAAGTTTTATACAATCCTCACACGGAGTTGTTGACAAAGGACCACCCTTCACACTTTCCAGATAGGGCCCCAAAGCCAAACAACCTGCTCCAGACTCTTTAAGGGAACAAAGCAGATGTTCCACATCTGGAAAACACTGGTTTCCTTGTGATTGAAATTCAAGTAAAGCAAGAGAAGGAAAAGTTTGTTAGAGCATCGTTGGGGACACCCAAGCCAGGGTTTCCCAACAGGCTGTTCAGGGAACTTCCAACTCACAGCAGAAAGGGGAGTGTCAATATTTTCCCATGACACTAAAATGCAGCAAAGCAGAAAGGACACACAGCTACAGGCCGGAAGGTCTTTCACTGCGGCTTGGCTGTGCAGTCTAACGACCCAGACCAGCCAAGTGCAACAAGCTCAGGCAAGAGCAGCATCTGAAGATAAAACATCCCTGTGCTGGGTGTGGCTAACTGGGTCTTCCTCACTCTATACAAGGTGCAGGGCACTTGGATGAGTGGACAGTGAATTTGTGCAGGGATTGGGTGAGGAGAACGGCAAGGAGGTGCTGCAGGTGGCTGTGTCCTGAGGGGTGGGGGGGAGTGGTATTAATCAGCCATTTTTATTAAGCCATTTGCAGCTGGTTTGCACCTGCTTCACATTTCAAAGCTTGATGGTTCTCCAAGTCAGAATATTTTATTTTATTCTTGTGAGAATCTGGAATGAAGGTCAGGAACTTAGTCTCTTCAAACACAAGATCAAGGAATTTCCCCACCCCCTGCTGTTGCTGGAACTTTCTAGTTGCTAAGTTACTTTTATGAGTCAACCTGATTAGACAGTGGTGACCAGGGCAAAAGAATTGTCCCAGAGAAAGAATTCAACCCCTAGCCTGCAACTTTGAAATAGAGTCTTAGGTTTTAGCTTATAGACCCCAAACCAGCTCTCTTGAATTTTCAGGTTGCTTGCTTGTCCTACCCTTAACCAAGATGAGACAGTTTATCGCCTGGGGTTCTGTCATCTAGAACACCCTGGCTAATGCCGCATCTAGAGTTTCAGGACCTACTTATCAGGGAGACCCCATATTGGTGTAACTGGATGGTGTAGCTCGCCACAAGCATATAGGGTCTCTGATCCCTCAGCCTGTTGCAACAACTTTTACATTTCCTGAAGCTGGACTGTAGGGCCAATGCTGATCCTTGAGAACTTTGGACTAGGTTGGGGATGACCATATTTTTCTCTGTGAAGGATCCCTTCCTTTTATTTATTGCTGTGATATGGCATTTCTTTTTTTTTAATTTTATTACAGCACTTTTAGACATACAATTGCAAGATGCTCATGCTCAAGTTTTGCTTCTACAGTGTTCCAACACCCATCTCTCCACCCAAACTCATGTCCCATCACCAATGTCCCTACCTCCCTCCTCCCTCCTGCACCCCAACTACCTGGTGGGTTCTGTATATCTTTTCTCTCCTCTCTATCTCCCTCCCGCCTATCTTTCCTACACATCGTAGAATGCAGTACATTAATGGACATAACTGTTTCCACTAGTTTGATGGACTGTGCAACCGCAAGTGGCCGCACGACTTACACGACTTATGGGCCTCATGGTCAGCATCCGACAGTGAAAATGGCAGCTAGTGTGGTGGGCAAGTCTCATCCGGCTGCTTCTGGGACCCCCAGAGGTGATGGGCCAACACCCAAAACCCATCTGTCCTCGGAGCCTCATGGTCAGCTGAGCTAGGGGAGAGCCGAGTTCCAGTTCCCCCAGTTGCGTGTGAGGCTCTGCATGCTGTGACTGGTCACTCCAGGGCAACTCCTGGGTGGAGCTACCTGGCTCAGGCAAAATGGAGAGGGGAAGGGGCGACCCCAGCTTCATCTGATAAATTCCCGGTGATTCCCACTTCTGGGTACTGCCTACCTGGACTCGAACTCATTTTGCTCTGTTAATCTGGTCTTGAGGTCAGTGTCCTTCCTGGGCGGGCTCTGATGTGCTGCAGCATCCGGACAGCGAAAAATGGAGGCTAATGTGGGCAAGTCTCATCTGGCTGCTTCTGGGACCCTCCAGAGGTGATGGGCCCACTCCCAAAACCCATCTGTCATATGGCATTTCTTAAGGATTTTATTTATAAAAGTATTTTAAGTGGCCTGACTTTTTTATTATTTCAGATGTATTTTATCAATTGATTTTGGTCCTTTTAGTTAAGTGATGATATAAATTGCCCTACTTTTTCGTTTTTTACTGCAGTGAGAATAACTGGACAGCAAAGAATTATTAGTCTTAACACTACATTGTGTTGTAAAATCCCAGTCAGCAGCAGAGAGGCTATTCTGTAGTTATGCTGGGTGACCTGATATTAGTATGGTTCTATTTGCTTGTTTTTTTTTCTACCAACTTTTGCTCATTGTATTGCTTCTGGTTTCTAATTTTCTTTCACATTTCTGTTTTAGGAGTATGTATTATGATATAGAAGACCCCATTAAAAGAAATTTTAACTCTCTGTTCTTTAAGACAGGAATTTTTTAATTAATATTTTATTATACCACTGTGAGATATACACTTACAAAGTTGTTCATGTTTGGGGGTTTTGATCACACAGTGTTCCAGCACCCATCCCTTCACCAGTGCCTACCTCCCACCACCAATGTACCGGATCCCCCTCCCATAGTCTGTCTCTATGGCAATTTCCCTATCTCTTTGCTCTCTTTCTCCCTTTCTCTTTCTCTCTTCTCTTCCTTCTCTTACATATTGTGGATTGTAACACATACACTTAGAGGTTATCATGTATATCTTTTTCCCTGTATTTAATGCTCAGTTCTAGGTTGGCATTAGCCCTTTCTACAACTATTAACACATTGCTCCCTTCTCTGTCTTACCTAACCTCTGATTCCCACACGCTTATGGTAATTTTCACCTTGACAAGACCTCCTGATCTATGTTTCGCCTGACCTTGGATTTTGGTATCAAAATATGTTTATATATAAGATAGGAATTTAACCCATTCAAATTTTGCTGTCACCAGCGTGTTTGACTCATGTGAACCTAACTTGACCAGTGTAAGTATTGCAAAGATATTTGAGCTCTTGTGACTTAAGACATCTTTCAGAAATCCTGTGGTTCTTTAGAAATTCTAAAAGTCCAGTGTTTTGCATAGGTTCACAAGGACAAAACCTGCCTGAACAGTTCCCATTGCGATACCCAATCAAAGCACAGGGAGCTATTGGGTGATTGAACTCAGGCCAGTTAGGTTTCCCCTTGTGAACTGACTCAGCCGCCTCCATCTTTGCTTCAGGAGCTGTCCTTCCTGACTTCTGACTCAGTAGATCACTACTCCAGAGACACTGCTTTTTGTATTACTTTCTGAGATGCAATAATCTTGATGCAGTCTTGTAACTGCAATTCACTTACCCATCCATCTATCCATCCATCCATCCATCCGTCCATCCGCTCATCCATCCGTCCGTCCGTTGTCCATCCATCCATCCATCTGTTATTTGAGAAGTTCCCACAAGTGGAAAGGTAGACTATTTTGGAGGTCTGTGGTGTCAGGAAGTTCATCCCTCAAGCGCTTTAAGGAGATCTCCTTCCCCCCCAACCTGCAGACTGTATGCAGCCCAGGGTCTGTTCCGGCTTTTTCCTTGGAGCCAGACAGGGAGAGTTTTGTTACTGACTCTCATTCTCATATGTGCTCCCCTCTGCCTTCCTGTTCCTGGAGACAACTCAGTGTTTCTGAACAGGTCAGAAAGTCCTCCATGGTCAGGGTTCGGCCATTTCCCTCTCCATTTTGTCGAGCCTGGTGGCCCTGCCCAGGAGCTGCCCTGGGGCCATCAGCCATAGCATGAAGAGGCTCACAAGCGGCTGGGGAGGCTGGAACTCAGCTCGCCCCGGCCCAGCTGACTATGGGACCCCCCAGGAGGGCAGACGGGTTTTGGGGAGGGGCCCGCCACCTCTGGGGGTCCCGAAGCAGCCAGATGAGACTCGCCATCACAGTAGCCACCATTTTCGCTGTCCGGATGCTGGGAAACTGCCTCACAAACAGATTAACAGAGCAAAACCAGTTCGAGCCCAGGCCGTGTGGTCCACTAAAATAGTGGAAACAGTAATGTCTTTTAATGCACTGCAATCCACGAAGAGCAGGAAAGTTTGGCGGAGGGAGAGATAAAGAGGAGAGAAATGGCATACAGAACTCGCCAAGTAGTTGAGGTGTGGGAGGGGAGGGAGGTGGGGACATTGGTGATGGGAGATGGGTTTGGGTGGAGTGATGGGTGTTGGAACACTGTAGAACCAAAACTCTACATGAGCATCCTTCAATTGTATGTCTAAAATGGTGTAATAATATTTGGGGGGGAAAATAATAAAATAAAATTAAATCGAAAAACAAAGTCCTCCATGGGGTTGGAGCAATATCATAGTGGGTAAGACATTTGCCTTGCACATGGCAGACCCAGCTTCAATCCCCGGTATCCCATATGGTCCCCAGAGCACCACCAGGAGTAATTCCTGGAGTGAAGAGCCAGGAGTAACCCCTGAGCATTGCTGGGTGAGACCCAAAAAAGCAAAAAAAAAAAAAAAGTGTGTGTGTGGGGGAATCCTCCAAGGCTGCTTGTGTCCTCCTCCTCCTCTCACTCCTGATGGGGGAATTGTGCCCGAATAGGAGACAAAGGGCTAGTTTTCCTCTCTGAGACTTAGCTGCAACATCATTTCTCCAATTCATTGAAGATCCCATTTCTTCGGTGTGTCCCTTTCCATGCCTAACCCTAGCCTGGAGACCCTGGGGGAAAGGAGAGGGGCAGTTGTGTGGATGGACGCACCAACCAACTTATAGCACTACACATGCATGCCTAGGATCCTGCTGCTCCCTGGGCTACAAGGGCCTGCCTATCCTCTGTGAGTGGTGGTAAAGGACAGGCTTCTTGGTTCTGTCCCATGCTTTCCTTCTGTAGATGATGTTATGTTTCCTGTGTGGTAAAGTGAAGGCTGGGAAGACCACCATCAAACTAGTTTAGGGGTAGAGAACTAGTACAGAGGGTAAGGTGTTTGATTGCCTTGCAGTCAACCCATCCTGGTTGCATCTCCATCACCAGTCTGGGTCTCCGAGAGCCCCACTAGAAGTGGTCCCTGAGCACAGAGCCAGGAAGAAATAAGTTCTGAGAAAAGCTCAATGTGCACCCCCACCCCAAACAAATAAAAAATAGAAAATTTGAGAATACCTCTGCACTCCATTTTTTGGGAGGGGGTTAGTAAGTGGGATCAAGTTTAGCTCCACGTTCTTCACAGAGGGGCATGCCAGGTGAGGCTTGAGAAGGAGGACTTAAGAGTTACCCCTAAACCAGATGGGAAGATGTCTTTTACCATCTAGGTGAAGAAGTTCTATCAGATATAAACCACAATCTGGAACCTGCTGATGAGCTAGTGAGTTCGGGAGTCCAGACGGAAAGCTGGGGCTGAGAACAAGTAGCTCATTCTCCCCCAGGGCTGGTCCATAGGGCAGGGCAGAGCCTGAGCCCATCATCTTTCACTGTGCTTCTTCCAAGACACCCTTTCTGGTACTTTCTGGCAGGCACATGAGCTAGAAAAGAGAAACTTCAGATTACCTTCTGTTTGCCTGGTCCACCTCCCCAATGCCCTCACAGTTCTTGAAAATTCACTTTGCAAAATTCTCTAGATGCTCTGACTTCTGCTCAGTTAAAGGAACTATTTAAGACAAAAACAAAAGCCTGAAGTCTGGAAACATTGACACGGAAGGGGGCAATTGTATTAGTGGGAGGCATCCGCAGGTAGATTCTATTCTGGCCTCTATTTCATGTGCTTTCTCTAGTTTTGTTTTACTAACTTGAAAAATTTGATCTAAAATGAATCCTATTTGAATTATATTCCCCAAGATCTCTTACAGATAGCCTGGGTCTAATTTCTAGGTCACAGCACGAGAAACTCATCTCCCAGGTGGAATTGGTCTTGGCCAGTAATGTATTAGCAGAAGCTCTATTAGAAAGTGATAAGGCCACATACCGAGGTCTCTACAAATAGAGGTGATTTCTTCACGACAGCCAAGAGTGTTATCCTATATCAGCCTAATGAATTTGCTCTTTTCGCATTCATGGTGCCCATTAGGGTGTCTCATTTGTGACGGTGGCTATTTCAGAAAATGGAAGGAAATTCAGCAATGCTACTGTGATGGGGCTGCAGAATTCCCTGCTGGCTCTGGGACCCGAGATTGGTGTGTCCAGCATACGATATCCTTTGTTTAAGCCTCTGCATCTCTCCCGGCAGCCAGCTCACAGAACAGGGAAGCAATCACGTTCCCTGACTCTCTGGCAGCCCAGGAATCGAAGAGCAATTTGCCCTCTTTGTCATTTTCAAAAATCAAATCTGCCCAGGGACCAAGTTCCTCTAGCAGCTGTTTTTGCTTTATGTTTTATTTAAAGATGTTTAATTTTGAGTCTTGCATGTTTCCAATCCATTTTTTTTTGGAAAGCAGACTGCATGCACGAGATACCATTGATTCATGTCTCCTCATTAGCAGTCGGTATATTTTTTAAAGTACAAAGTCAGATTCATTAAAATTATTCTTGATCATTTTTTCTTTATTTAAAAACAGAACTATTTGTCAGATATCTCCAGTGTCATTCTATGGTAAGTTCTCACAATCAAAATGTCAGAAGGGTGGAACTAGAGTGATAGTACAGCAGAGAAGGTGTTTGCCTCCCATGTGGCCCTTCTGGTTTGATCCCGGATCCAACATGGTGTCCTGAGCACTGCCAGGAGTAAAACCTGAGTGCAGAGTCAGGGAGTAACCCCTCAGCATTGCCAGGGAGTGACCCAAAAAAATAAAATAAAAATGTAGGAAGGTGAGGCTTTCACCAGGTGTATTAGAGCTGTAGGATATATTTGAAATACAGCCCATATGCTATCCCAAAGATATGTAGCTACACCCAGATCCTCTTCGTGTACAGAGACTTCAAACTTTCTTTCTTTTTTTTTCTTTTTGGGTCACACCCAGCGATGCTCAGGGGTTACTCCTGGCTCTGCACTCAGGAATCACTCCTGGTACTACGTCAGGGACCATATGGGATGCTGGGGATCGAACCTGGGTCGGCTTCATTCAAGGCCCCCAGAGCCTTCAAACTTTCATATCATATTTCATATTTCTCGCACTCACACCTTTCCTCTGACTTTCCCTCACTTTTTTTTTTTTTCTTTTTGGGTCACACCCGCGATGCTCAGGGGTTACTCCTGGCTCTGCACTCAGGAATTACCCTGGCTGTGCTTGGGAGACCATAGGGAGCCGGGATCAAACCCGGGCCGGCTGGGCGCAACACAAACGCCCTACCTGCTGGGCCATCACTCCGGCCCCTCCCTCACTTTTTTAAAAAATTAAACATTTTATTATACCATCGTGAGATATACAATTACAACGCTGTTCATGTTTGGAGGTTTCGGTCACATAGTGTTCCAGCCCTCCACCCTCACTTTTTTTTAACCCTCTGTTCCTTCCCATTGTTGACCTATCTGATGTGGCACTCAGACTGTATTCTGGGCAGGATGAGGCCCTTATGACTTCGAGCTCCTTACAACTCGACGACCTCTCCATCTAACCAGGGCCAAAGTGGGCAGAACCAAAGTGAGTCCAGATGCTGGAGCTTTAATGCTGCTCTCCTCACTTGCCTTGCTCTTTCCTTGTTTCATGCCTTTGGGCAAATCTTGCCCGTGACCTGAATCTCAGCTTGTCTTAAGTGCTGGTTGATGATGGCTGGAGTTGGTGATCTCTGTGTTCACCAGGGCGAGGGTTAAAAATGTATGGGTGATGAGCCAGAGCGATAGTACAGCTGTTAGGGCATTTGCCTTGCATGTGGTCAAACTGGGTTGGATCTCCGGCATCCCATATGGCCCGCTGAGAACCACCAGGAGTAATTCCTGAGTGTAGAGCCAGGAGTAACCCCTGAGCATCTCTGGGTATCATCCAAAATGTAAAAAAAAAAGTGTAGATGAATGTGATCTGCTGGGTGACTTGGTTGCTTGGTTTCGCTCCTTGGGCTACAGGTCTTTTGGGATGTGGATCTACGCTTAATGGGAGATGGGAAGTTAGAGCAAGCGGGCAACACAGCAGAGCCCACAATACATCAGAGCAAGAAGAGCAGGATTTCGAAAAGGCCATGTGGGGTTCGTGAAACTATAGGAACCAGGATTAGTCACGGTCCCAAGGCAGAGGCATCTGCTTGTTTTGTCCCCTGGAGATTCGTCATCTCAACAGCACAGCAGCCTCTGCTTCTGCTTACACTGAACCTGCTATTGCTGATTAAATGATTTCAATTCCTGTCTGTTCGTCTTGTGGTTTCTGCAGCCTCCTGTTCACAGTCTTCTCTTCAGAGTTACTCTGTTTGTGTCTCTTTCGAGGACTCTGAGGCTTCCTGTATGTAGGTCACATGTTGCCAAGGGAGCAGATTTGATTTGTTAGCAGCACTGGTGAGGTGGAACATGTTTAATAACTGGTGTGGTCATGGCAGGGGAAGGAAGCCCTGAATTATAGTCTTGGCCAGTTTCTGTGGGGTAAATACTCCCACAAAAGTTGGTTTCAAGATACAAATGTGATCTAGCTCCTCAAATAGTGGAGAGTGAACATTTGAGCACCATAAACTACTGTAAGCCATTAGATCTCTGGTATCCCTTTTTGGTTAGCCTAACCCTTGTTGGAGTTTCCACCCTGGTTGATGTCTATCTTGATCATGTTTAGACTCTCATAGAAAGTCCTTTGGTCACGGTTGCTTGTTGGGGGGGAGGTATTTTCCAGTTTGCAATCAACTCACATAATTATTATTTGTTTAATTATCATGAATATCTCTGAGATATTAGTAAACCATAGGGAGAACTAAAAAGGGAAAATAGAAAATATGCAAATTTGGTAAACTTGCAATGCACAGGAGGAGTAAAAATATGAAACGAGGGCTTATGGAGAAGAAATGTCACATGTAGGAAAGAGCAAAGGAGACTGAATCACCCGTCCAGCAATTGAACTGAGACTTCAAGGACAGTAGTTTGGGGTGCAAAAATAGAGTATAAGATGTGAAAGATATAAAAGAAGGACTCGAATGAAAACATAGTCTGAGAAAAGCATGTAAAGGCACAGGGTCAGTTGGGCTTTGTTTAACTGGAGCAGAAGTGAAGTCTATGATATGAGGAGATGGTGGCAAATTGTGGAGGAACTTGAGAGTCAAAGTAAGGTGGCTAGAATGTGCTCCATGGCTTCTCCCTTTTCCCATTACCAAATATAAGTGACATATACATTTATGAGGCCATTTTCTCCAATAGAATACTAAATTTAGACAGAAATATTTTATTATACTATGTAAATTGATTTGAGCCTTCTGATGTTATTATTTATATTCATGATTTGAATGCAGGGAGTCTTAAAGTGGTAAATCCAATTATTGCTGAGAATTAAAAATAAGACTGAGGGCCATAGCAATAGTACAGAGGGGAAGGGTGTTTGCCTTGCATGTGGCCAACCCAGGTTTAGTCCGTGGCATCCCATGCGGTCCCCTGAGAACTGTCAGGAGTAATTCCTGAGTGCAGAGCTAGGACTAGCCCCTGAGCATTGCTGGGTGTGACCCACAAAGCAATAAATAAATAATTAAATAAATACTAAATTTAAATAATACCAGAATGAATTCAAAACCTGGGTTCTCTTTTCTGCGTAGTCATCAATTCAAAGGAGGACACTGGGGGAAAATTGTTTTCTTTGTAGTTTTACAAAGAAAAACTCTACTTTTATTTTATGGTATAATAAAGTAAAAGAGGGTAGTTTTTTGATGTTGTTATTCTCACTTTTCCAAGTCTAAAATCATTATACATAGGAAGTTTCTCAATTTTTCAAATAAAGGTGCTCACTTCTGGAGGAATGGCAGAAAGCCAAGAACAACATGCTTTTGAAATAGTTATGACTGGACACACTGCTAAGGTTCATGTGTGATGGGAAATCTGGTGAACTCAAATTGTTTGTTAAAATGAAAAAGCCCATTGAAACCCTTCAAGTAAAAGAATATATCTCAGTTAACTTTTTGGATGTAGAAAGCACATTAAGAAAGAATAGAGACTGGGGAGAAGAGACAGATAAGAATCAATGGGAGCCAGGTCAGGTGGTTAAGGTACAAAGGTGAAACCAAGTAATGATAGAGCCAAATAGCCAAGACATAGAGTCAACAACACTGAAATCAAGAGACCTGACTCTAACAACCAAATTTAGAAAGGTGCCCGCCAGGAGGGCAGGCTGGAGGAGGCGTCAGGGTGTTGAGGGGTAGAGGGTGGAAATGGGAGGGAACTTGGAAACAGTGGTGGAAGGAAGTTGACACAGCAATACTGTATGTCTAAAACTCAACTATGAATAACTTTGTAACTCTCAGTGCTTTAATAAAAAAATTAAAAAGAAAAGGAGACCAAGTATTATAGACTCTATTTGAACCAAACTCTGAAACCGTCATTATGAAACATAACAATGATCATAGTAGTTATAATTTATCGATCATTTACTGTCTACCAGGTACTTTTCTGAGAGTTTTAAAATGCATCTTCTGGGGCCGGAGCAGTAGCCCAGCGGGTAGGGCGTTTGCCTTGCACGCGGCTGACCTATGCTGGCCCGGGTTCAATCCCCATCATCCCATATGGTCCCCTGAGCACCGCCAGGAGTAATTCCTGAATGCAGAGCCAGGAGTAACCCCTGAGCGTCGCCGGGGGTGACCCAAAAAGCAAAAAAAAAAAAGCATCTTCTAATTCAATTTCTTCAATTAATAGAAGTGCTAAGTAAGCTGTTATAGCATCTTGTGATGGATTGAATGGTGGATCCCCCCAAATCACCAATGATGTCTATATCCTAATAACTAGGATTTATGAATGTAACTTTGGAAAAAAATCTCTTTGCAAACATAATTAAAATATTGATATCAAAAACAAGTCATTCTGGTTCCCAGGCTGATATTCCTTCCACAATCCCCTGTCCACTTCATTACCATGACTATCAATAACATATTCTTATGAAAGACACAGAGATCTAAAGAAAGGAGGACAAGGCCACTTGTGGAGGTGAGGGTGCGTAACTGGCCACAAACCAATAAATCCCTGAGCTCAGATACCAGATAGGCCACCTTCATCTCAGACTCTGGACTTCAGGACTATGGAAGAATTTATTTTTGTTGCTTTGCTGACAGTAACTTTGTAATCATTTGTTTCAGAAGCCATAAGAAATGAATACTCATTGTTATATAGTATGAAAATGAGGGACATAAGGATTTAACTGAATCTAAGTTCCCATACCTGATAAGTGATCTTGCAGAATACTCACCTAGGCAGTCTCAGAATTTGCTTTTGACCTTAAGAATATTGTACTTCTGACTCTATCTTCTAATTATAGATAAATATATTGATATAGATTGCTAATATATAAGTAGTATGTATGTTTACAAAATAGGATATATGAACAATTACTGTGAATACATACATATTGATCATGACTTTGAAATTACAATTTTAGTATATTTTGAGTTAGTAATGTACCAGAGAAGGAAGCAGGAAATAATGGCTCTCTTTCTACACACACACACTTACACACACACACACACACACACACACACACAGAGAGAGAGAGAGAGAGAGAGAGTAAATTGGGATTTCTTCTAGTAACATGATTTTACTCAATACTTCATTGTCACTGTCACTGTCTTCCCGTTCATCTTCGATTTGCTCGAGTGGGCACCAGTAACATTTCCATATGACCTGTCTCATGCAAGTAGAGCCCAAGGGCACCTGCTTGCTCCAGGAACATAAAGAGCCTCAAACCATTCCATCAGGTCATGGGAATGAGGTCTATAATTGTTACTGGTATCTGGCATATCAAATACCAGATACATTTATCAAATTTTATATTTGATTTGATAATACTTCATAAGTTTTCTATAAATATTTTCAATATTTCACAATGACAAAGTTCATTAAAATGCTAAAATGAGGTGCTTCCCTAGGATCCCACTGCTGGCACTTGAGGAAGTGCTTTTTTACACTTCCTCTTGTCCTTAAATAAATGCTTCACTTCAACCACAACAGGGTGCTTGCCTCCTTTGCTTTCTTTAATAAATGTTTGCTTCAAATAATCAAGCATATAAAAAATTGTCAAAATGATAAAGCAACAGACCCAGATCATTGGGTCAGTACATGTCTGAGAAGACAGTTTTATACCCTGGTTCTTTTATACCAACTCTGTGCAGAGAAGAGAGCTTCAGTCACGCTTTTCCCTGTCTGAATTTGGGCATTTGCATAATCACCCTGCACCTCAATTTTAGCACATCTTCAACGGGAATGGAAATAATAGTTCTTATTTTTCCTAATTCAAATAAAAGCTTGAGTGAAATTTCTGCAATGGCAAAAAAACCCTAGAAAAGTAGGAGGGATTATTTGTGATTAGCCTGACTTTGTGAATGACTTTCAGCATTTTCAAAAAACCTGGTTTTATTTAAGCATTCCTGCACAATTCCCCTTCAGTTTCTCAATGCATTTTTCCAAAATCCTACAAAAGTACACTCTCCTGATGATGGGTTTTGTTAGCCACATGAACATCAGGCTTTTCCATCCATGTTGTGGAAAGTGTCTAGTGACAGATACACTTTACCCAAAACCACAAGACTTGGAGGCTCTGTAGAAGAAACCACATTTCTCAACCGAGCAAAGCAGGGCTGATTCCTGTTGGGCTACAAGAACTGAATAGGGGTGACTGAGACCACACAGTCATCCTGCCAGTTCTCAAATCCAGCACAGTTCTCTCTATTCAGTGCAGGAAATGTGGGTATTTACTTAATACTGTTTTCTCAACTCTACAACATATGGTGGTTTGGGTTCAACCTTAACCACTGTCAAATCTTTAGACTAACTTAGGGCAGGTGGTGGAGGGTAGTTTTCAGGAACCAAAGAGCTTGTACAGAGGTTAAGACTCTTGCCTTAAGTGTGGCACCCCTAAGTTCTGTTCCTATTGCCCTATACAGTCTGTTGAGTAACCCCTGAAGTGCGAAGTGATCCTGAGTACACAGTGTCATGTGTAGCTCCTGAATCCCTCCATGTCTGCTCCAATTCCTCCAGACCTTTCAAAATAAATGTTCCCACCATAGTGAAAGAGAACTATAAGAAGAAAAGAAAAAAGAGGCATTGGTGAAATCTAGTGGCTCTTTTCAAAGGTATGGGTTTTGGATTTGTGGGTAAATAAACATCTGGTATCATATCTTTAAAAAAATTCATGTGACTCAGTCACAGAGCACAAATGTCAAGAAGATAATTGTGTGATTAGCAGAACCAGTTTCTTTTCTCAGAGGGGATAAAGCATAGATATTATACAACTCTGCCTCTCTGCAATGGTGATGAAGTGGACAGGGGATTGTGGAAGGAAAATCAGCCTGGGAACCAGAGTGACTTGTTTTTGATATCTTATGCACTGAAGATCGTTGGCTTTGAGTTTTTATTACATATGAAAGAAAGATTCCCTGGGACAGTAGCAGAGGGTGTGTGGTAAAGGAGTGACGAATAACAGAGTATATTCACAATCTTAATCCATCTGCCTTAGAATAGGGAATCTCATTCCTAACGTCATTCTGATTGAATCTTTTGGGGCCAATTGACCTGTCTTGAGGCTATCACATTCAGTGTGATGAAACTCTGGAAGTGGTCTGGCTAATATCTTCACCCAGAACCAATAGCAGGAGTGACACAGTGCCCTGACTTACAATGACTTGCATTTCTGGAATAAAGATGGCCTCTGTTTTCAGGGGAAGGGAATATGGGTCCTAGACAGATCAGAACGTCAGTTGTCCATGGTACTTTTCTTCTAAATCTTAGTATTTAGAATACAAGATCAGCAATCATTTCCAAGGTTCCCAATAAGTCCTCCCATGCCACTGGGTATCCCCTCCAACTCACTCTCATGCCAGCCACCGATGACTCATCCCCCACCTCGCTTTCTCTGTGGCACTTTATTCACTCGAGGGGTGCACCATTCCTGGAGGTACTGTAATACCATGTGGATGTGAGGAATGTTCGGAGCAAGCTCCTACTCCGTTTCATAGTCCCCAAATCCATTGAATATATTGTCCTAGGATAGAGGACGTATCAGATATTAAACAAATAAGAACACATACTACACTTGATCTTAGGCAAAAGGCTGAGAAGTGATCTGTGGCACCTTTTAAATTTTTTTTTAAATTATACCACAATGAGATATACAATTGCAAAGATGTTCATGTTAGGGTTTCAGCCATACAGTGTTCCAACACCGATCCTTCCACCAGTGCCCATTTCCAACCATCAATGTCCCAAATTTCCTTCCCACTTCCCCAGCCTGTCTCTATGTTAGGCACTTTTACCTCTTCTCTCTCTCTCTCTCCCTTCTCTTACACACTGTGTCTTGCAATACATAGATTTAGAGGTTATCATGTATATCCCTTTGCCTATATTCAATGCTCAGTTATAGGCTGGTATCATCATTTCCAACAATTATTAGCACATTGTTCCCTTCTGTCTTACCTAACTTCTGAGTCCCACACACTTGTGGTAAATTCCACTCAATGACACGACCTCCTGATCCATGTTTTGCCTGACCTTGGATATTGGTATGATACTTTGTTTTCTATATCCCGCAAATAAAGCAGTCATTCTATATCTGTCCTTTTCCCTCTGGTTAATTTCACTCAGTGTGATCCTCTCCATGTCCATCCATTTATAGGCAAATTTCATAACTTTGTTTTCCTTGAAAGCTGCATAGTATTCCATTGTATAGATATACCAAAGTTTCTTTATCCAGTCATATGTTCTTGGGCACTCTGGTTGTTTCCAAATTCTGGCTATTGTGAATAGTGCTGCTATGAACATAGAAGTGCAGATGGTGTTTCTGCTGTGTGTTTTTGGGCTCCCAGGGTATATTCTCAGGAGTGGTACTGCTGTCTCAAATGAAAGCTCAATTTCTAGCTTTTGGAGGACTGTCCATATTCTTTTCCAAAAAGGCTGGACCAGTTGACATTCTGTGGCACCTTTTTAAGAAGCTGTTGTCCGCCAAGTTAGTTCAGCATACATGGCATACATCACCAGCTCTCGGGCAGTGTGTGACTCTCGTCTTGAGTGTGCCATTTGCCTCTGCATTGAATATTTCATCTCTCCTTTTACTCATTCTCCACTTAGTTTCCCCAATCATTTACTCTAACTTGGCAAATTGAGTATTTTCTTTTGTTTTCTTTTTTTCCTGTTTTTTGAGTCATGCCCAGCAGTGCTCTGAGCTACTCCCTGCTATGTGATCAAAAAAACTCGTGGCAGTGATTTATGCCAGAGTGATTTACGCCACGAGTGGTTTATGCCACTAGAATGCTCTATGAACTATATGTGGTGCTAGGGACCGAAACCAATTTGGCTGCATGCAAGACAAGCCCTAACTTACCATACTATATTTCCAACCTGACTGGGTATTTTCTTAACTTTCTACGTCCAGGAATCTTTCCCTTTAACCTCTGTTTCCTCTAGGGTAATTGTCCTCAAGGCACACACCTTTTACCATATCCATTACTCCTTCTTTCAAAATGTAGGAGGTGCTGTGGACAGGCAGAACCATGGAGTTTGAAAACCTAGTGCTAGGTAGTTGGTCTTAATTGAAATGTGTATAGCTCACCTCCAACCCCAGGGCTGAATTCTGCTGTAAACTATGTCTCATAATTAGAATCAATAGAGGGTATTTCAATAGCATGGGTAAAAGTGAGCAACCATAAGAAAGGGCCAAGACTGGAGTGGGAATTAAGATAGGGAACAACTACTTAGATGAATGAGGTAAGAGAATCCCCAAAAAGGATGTTCCAAGGGGAAGAAATGCAGGGTTTCATCCTCCCAATTGGGATTAGATAGTAGGAATTGGTTTACAAGAAAGAAGTCTGGGCCCTGGGGTGACCAGCCATAGCATGCAGTCTCAAACGCGGCTGGGGAAGCTGGAACTCCGCTCTCCCCAGGCTCAGCTGACCATGGGGCTCCCAGGAGGACAGATGGGTTTTGGGAGTGGGCCCATCACCTCTGGGGGGTCCCGGAAGCAGCCAGATGAGACTCACCCACCACACTAGCTGCCACCTTCGCTGTTCGGATGCTGGGATGCTACCTCAAGACCAGATTAACAGAGTAAAACGAAGCTCGAGCCCAGGTAGGCAGCTCCCAGAAGTGGGAATCACTGGGAATTCGTCAGATGGAGTCAGGGGGTCGGCCCTTCCCCCTCTATTTTGTCGAACCTGGTGGCCCCACCCAGGAGCTGCCCTAGGGCGACCAGTCATAGCATGCAGAGACTCAAATGTGGCTGGGGAAGCTGGAACTTGGCTATCCCCAGGCTCAGCTGACCATGGGGCTCCAAGGAGGACAGATGGGTTTTGGGGAGGGCCCATCACCTCTGGGGGTCCCGGAAGCAGCCAGATGAGACTCACCCACCACACTAGCCGCCACCTTCACTATCCAGATGCTGACCATGAGGCCTCTAAGTCCATCAAACTAGTGGAAACAGTTATGTCCTTTAATGTACTGCATTCTACGATGTGTAGGAAAGTTAGGCAGGAGGGAGAGATAGAGAGGAGAGAAAAGACATACAGAACCCGCCAAGTAGTTGAGGTGTGGGAAGGGGGAGGGAGGTGGGGGACATTGGTGATGGGAGATGGGTTTGGGTGGAGGGATGGGTGTTGGAACACTGTAGAACCAAAACTCTACATAAGCATCTTGCAATTGTATGTCTAAAAGTGGTGTAATAAAATTTAGGAAAAGAAAAAAAAAAGAAAGAAGCCTGTCCCTGACATCAGGGACTGGTGATAAAAGTACAGATATAAATATAGATGTGGATATAGGAGCAGGTAGCAATATATCTCTGCGTGTAATATCTTGTGTGTAATATCATGCCTCACTCAAGTAAGAGAAGGAATTCAGAGTTCCGTCCTCCATCAACAATCCAGAGTCAGGGACGCTGTCTCATTTGCCAAGGCATTGAAAATCATATGGGTTGGACATGGCACGCAATTTAGAGATGACCGCTGGACTAAGAGCCATTACCGACTGGATCCCATGGGACATCAAAAGATCACGTGGTCACCGATCTACAAGATGGTCAGACTTCTTCGTCAAGACCATGAACAAATGGTTTGAAGCTCTTTGTATTCCTGAAGCAAGCAGATTCCATTGGGATACACTGCCATGTGATAAGGTCAAATGGAAACGTTACTGCTGCCTGCTCAAGCAAATTGATGAATAATGGGATGTCAAGTGATCAAGTGATCAAGTATAATTTCAAGGCTTTCTTTTGTTTTTTTTTTGTATTGTGGTCTGTGTGTACATGTGTGTGTTTGTGTGTTGTTATGTCTGTGTGGATAAGCTCAGAAGTCATACCAGATCCTGAAAATCACTCTCCTGTCCCCCACTGTGAGATCCTAAGGACAACTTGACTTTGTGCATTTCCTAAAAGATCTAGAACTTTTCCTAGAAGATCCAGAACTAAACATATAGGCAGGAGATCTGATCTGCATAGCCTTAATCTGGAACATAGGGAAGAGATTTAAAATAGTTCCCCCCTCACACACACACACACACTTCTTCTCTGTCACAGTCACTACTCTTGTTCCAGGTCTTCTCCTATCCTGGTCACTTTGACATCCATTGAGTCCTTGTGATTGTGGTCTGTAGAGTCTGTGCCCCCCAAACTTTTGGTTCTGTTTTCTATTAATTCTCCCTATACCCTGCCAGGAAAGAATGAGTGGATCCCCAGGACCATTCCTAAATAAACCTTTTGAATTTGGACCCCACTGCCAATGTCGATGTTGTAACACTGACTATATAACTTCTGGCTATTCAGTCAAGAAGTCACAATTAAGCAAAATGTACCCTGAGTTCCCTTTTATGTTGATATACACAATAATAACCAGACACTAAAAAAGTCTAACATGTAATTGTCACATGTGTCAGACATGAAAGCAAACATTTTATAGTAGACTAATAGTGGCCAGGAAGAAATAAATGAGACCTCTGTCATCACCAAGCAGGTACAGGAAAAACATGAATGAGACAGAGAAAGAACTAGTGGAATTAAAGTCCAGTGGGAGTCTTGGCCCATAATGAGTTGTAGACAGTCCTTACTATCTGCTTGAGACGCATCCAAAGAATTGAAGACACATCTGAAAAAAAGAGTGAGTTAGAAGTTAAAACTAGACAAGTTACCTTTAGGTTATCTTTAGAGAGATAAAGAAGGGTGTTGAGAGATAGAATAGGGGTAAAGGCCCTTGCCTTGCAGGCAGTAAATTTCAGTTCAAGCCCTTGCACCATATATGTTCCTCCCACCATTGCCAGGAGTGTCCCCTGGGCACAGAGCCAGGTGTAGCTCCTGAGCACTGTTGGGTCTTGTCAAAGTCCCCAACTACCAAATACTAGATAAACAAGAAAACAAAGAAACATGAGTGTGCTGGTTACAATTCAGCGTAAGACTTTAGACCTGACCCACCTAAGCTTAGCTTCCTCAGCTGTAAAATAGAAACAGGAGGTCATTTAGCCCAACTATTTGCCCAACTATTTTTTTTTAATTTTTTTTATTTTTACAATTACAAAAGATATACAATTAAAAAGTTCATATTTGGGTTTTGGTCGTACAGTGTAGCAGCACCCATCCCGCCACCAGTGCCCATCTCCCACCACCAACGCCCCGGTTCCCTCCCCCCCTCCTCCCAGCCCCTCCTCCATGGCAGGTTCTTTATTTCTTTCCATTCCTCTATCTTTTCTCTTTTCCTTCCCTCTCCAGACTATGGATTACAAAACATACATTAAAGGGTTGTCATGTGTATCCTTTTGCCTCTATTTAATGCTCAGTTCTAGGTTGGCATTAGTACCCTCACAATTGTTAGCACACTGTTCCATTTTCTGTCTTACCTAGCCTCTGACTCCCACACGTTTGTGATAATTTCCACCTTTGACAGGACCTCCTGATGTATGTTTCACTTGACCTTGGATATTGGTATCATAATATGTACCTATATATTTATGTTACGCAGATAAATGCAGTCATTCTGTGTCTGTCTCTCTCCCTTCTGGCTAATTTCGCTCAACATAATCTTCTCCATGTCCATCCATTTGTAGGCAAATTTTATAACTTCATTTTTCCTAACAGCTGCATAGTATTCCATTGTGTAGATGTACCAAAAGCTTTTTATCCAGTCATCTATTTTCGGGCACTCGGGTTGCTTCCAGATTCTGGCTATTGTGAATAATGCTGCTATGAACATAAAAGTAGGGATGGTGTTTCCGCTGCGTATTTTTTGGTTTCCCAGAGTAGATTCCCAGGAGTGGTATGGCTGGGTCAAATGGGAGTTCAATTTCTAGTCTTTGGAGGAATGCCCATATTGTTTTCCAGAAAGGCTGTACCAGCCGGCATTCCCACCAACAATGGATGAGTGTCCCCTTTTCCCCACACCCACGCCAGCACTTGTTGTTCTTGTTCTTTTGAATATGTGCCAGTCTCTGTGGTGTAAAGTGGTATCTCATTGTTGTTTTGATTTGCATCTCTCTGATGATTAGTGATGATGAGCATTTTTTCATATGTTTTTTGGCCATTCGAATTTCTTCCTTGCTGAAGTTTCTGTTCATTTCTTCTCCCCCATTTTTTGATGGGGTTGTTTGTTTTCTTCTTGTAAAAGTTCTACCAGTGCCTGATATATCCTGGATATTAACCCTTATCAGATGAGTATTGGGTGAATATTCTTTCCCATTCTGTGGACTGCTTTTGTATCTTAGTCACTGTTTCTTTTGAGGTGCAGAAGCTTTTTTTAGTTTCATGTAGTCCCATATATTTATCTTTTCTTCTAGTTGCTTTGTTAGAGATGTTTCATCTTTGAAGATGCATTTAGCTTCAATGTCATGGAGGGTTTTTTCCTATATTTTCTTCAATGTACTTTATGGATTCAAGTCTGATATTGAGATCTTTAATCCACTTTGATCTGATTTTTGTGCATGGTGTTAGACACAGGTCCAAATTCATTTTTTTACATGTCGCTGCCCAGTTTTCCCAACACCACTTATTGAAGAGGCTTTCCCTTACTCCATTTTAGACTCGTTGCACCTTTATCAAAGATTAAATGATCATGTGTTTGAGGTTGGGTGTCAGGATACTCAATTCTATTCCATAGGTCCACGGGTCTGTTTTTATTCCAATACCATGCTGTTTTAATTACTACTGCCTTGTAGTACAGTTTGAAGTTGGGTAAGGTGATACCTCCCATCTTCTTTTTCCCGAGGATTGCTTTAGCTATCTGGGGTTTATTGTTCCCATACAAATTTCAGGATTGTTTGGTCAATTTCTTTGAAGAATGTCATGGGTATCCTCATAGGGACTGCATTGAATCTGTATAGAGCTCTAGGGAGTATTACCATTTTGACAATGTTGATTCTCCCCATCCATGAACAGGGAATGTGTTTCCATTTCCCTTATGTCCTCTTTTATCTCTTGGAGCAGTGTCTTGTAGTTTTCTTTGTACAGGTCCTTTACACACTTGGGTAAGTTGATTCCTAGGTATTTGATTTTCTGTGGCACAATTTTGAATGGAATTGTTTCCCTTAATATCCCTTTCTTCTCTTTCGTTATTTGTATATAGGAAAGCCACCGACTTTTGCGTGTTGGATTTTGTATCCTGCCACTCTACTATATCGTCTATTGTTTCTAGGAGTTTTTGGTAGAGAGTTTAGGGTTCTCTAGGTATAATATCATGTCATCTGCAAATAATGATAGCTGACTTCTTCCTTGCCTATCTGATGCCCTTTGATGTCCTTTTTCTTCTCTGATTGCTATGGCAAGTACTTCCAGTACTATATTGAATAAAAGAGGTGAGAGTGTATTTACCCAACTATTCGTTGAATTTAATTTTAGGACCAATTTTGGAAGTTAGGTTTATCAGCATTAAAAAGTAAATTAATAATTGAGGGAAAGACAGACTTTATCCAGTCTCAATCTTTTCTGTGTATACTTCTTTGGACATTTTCTTGACGTAAAAATATTCCTTGGTCATGAAGATTTGGAAATTGGATTTATAATTATAGAATAATAGCTCAATGTCTCAATATAGTTTCTGTTTTTCCTTTTTGCTTTTTTCCTCAATATAGTTTTCTGTTTTTCTGGGTTAGGGGTGGGCAGCTCATTTAATGGAACGAGTGTTATAGTAGAGATAAAAACCTTGACTGAGGAATGTTGAGGAAAAGATAACTAATTGTCTTTAGTTGTTATGGAAGAGAAGTACAATTAGAACGATTTCAGAAAAAGTGTGTTCAATGAATAGAACATGCTGACGGAGATCGGGGATTATGAGTAAACAGCATATTGCAATGCAAATAGGGGTTCATAATAGGCTGTCTTATGGGAGGAGGGTTGATCTTCTAGTGTGTACTGAGGATGGATCTGGATCTAACTTAGATTAAATAACACTCTCAGTTAGGGCTGGAGATATTGTACAGTAGTTACTTACCTTGTACGTGGCTCACTAGGTTCATCCCTTGACTATATATGGTCCTGTAAGCACCTCCAGGAATGATCCCTGAGTGCAGTGTCAAGAGTAAGCCCTTAGCACAACCAGTTGTGGTAAAACAAAGAAAAAAAAACAGAAATAGCACTCTTCAAAGGCAACTTTTTTTTTTATGAAAAGAAGAGTCAACCATTCCTATACTCCATTTTGAGAACCTCTCATAGTCAAAGCAGCAAACACCGCTTTTATCTCTTTTATTGATTAACAGGCACCTGGCAAAGTTCAAAAGATTTTATTATGTCAAATAATCCATTTTTAAACTACCTTCCATTAATCTTATTTTGCATCTGCAGTGACCCAGGCACAGACTGTCACACAGTTAGTGAGTAGTGGAAAGATGTCAACCCAATCCCTTCAGGTGGCGTCACCTCTAAAGTGTGGCACTACTACATGCTGAGTTACATTGGCTGAACATATATAAGTGGTCAAAGGTGGGGTTTTGCCCTTTTCTTTGAAAGCCCCCAACCTCAGAGGAGATAGTTGAGAAGCAATGATCAGCACACAATTAAGTGTTTTTTTTTCCAATTGTCATTCATAGCATGGAAAAATATATCCTGTGTTTCTGACATGATCTGGACTAAAAGTGGGGCCAAAGGTCTCAGCAATTGTAGTCTGTCACCTACCAGTGACCGAGACCTACAAAATATCGAGGAAATGCTGAGTGGAAAGAATGCGGATATAAGGAGAAATCTAGACCAAGAATTTTCGATGCATTGAGGTGGAAGCCAGAAACTCTTTCCAATAAATTGATAAGCAGAAATAAGTTGGTGTGACCCCAACATAGCTTTTTAGAAGATGGCGCCTTAAAGGTGGTGAGGAGTTTGCTACCTGATTGTCCAGGTGTCATAGAGATTTGGGGTTTGAATCCTAAAGGTCATGAAAATGCCAAGTCACTCCAAGTAGGGGATTAGAGATAAAATGAAAGATGACATGGATGAGGGTTGGCTGCTGTGGTGATGGAATTAAGGATCAGCCATAGGAGGCAGGCTTGCCTGAAATGACTCTCAAATGTTGCGATTATGGGAGCAAGGATTGGCCATCAGCAGCAGCAAGTGAGAGGGCTAACAAACACTACAGGCTTTGTAGACAAATCGTCCCTTGCAATGATCCAGTTCTGCTCTTTTGCTTGTTCACCATAGGTGATACTCCTGACTCTTCACAGAAAAATTACTCATGGAAGTGCTTGGGTGCCATATAAGATGCCAGGGATTGAACCTAGGTAAGCCAGATGCAATGCAAGTGTACTATCTCTCTGGACTCTCTGTTCTGTTCTTATGCAAAAGCAGCACCCAGCACCAATAGCAGGCGAGTGACCACTACTGTTCCAGTGAGACCTCATGTCAACAGGCTGGACTTTACCAACCCCATCTCTGGTTGGTATTAAGGGGCACTGAGAGGGGACCCAGAGGTGGCTGGACTAGGCAAATAATTGTGTTATTTCTTTTCCTTTCTCTGAAAGCACCATGAAGAAGCAGTCAGAACTCTATTCATGAAAGGGAATAGACAATTCTCTACACTGGTCATTCACTGAGCCAATATCATGCAGCTGACAAATGACTATGTTAGCATTTAAACTCAGATTTGTTTTTTTTTTCTAAGCTCATGAAAGACCTTCCAGCTGCCCTCTCTTAGCTCCTGTTCTTTTCTCCACCAACTACCCCAGGATGATGGTAAATATTTGTTTTGAAAGCTTCTCTTGCTTCCCCGAGGATTCTTTTCCTCTTTGAGTGATTTTTTTAAAAGTCAAATAAAAAGGGACAGTGAGTCCCTAAATGGACCATAGTTGCTTTTGTTCAGTACAATAGACTTTATATTGCTTTGTCCAGTTCCTACGAAGTGGGACATAGGAGGTTTGTTTTCAAGAAATTAGCATCGTAATTTTTTCTCTCTCTTTTTCTTTGGCTCCCGACACAATTTTATCTTGGGGATAAACAGTGTTATTTTCATTCCCTCCATTTGAGCCCCACATGGAACGTTTTCTATTAAAATTTAAATAAGCCACTTCAGAGACAGATGAAGATGTGAGGCTAAAATGAGCTGATTCACTAGAATTCGTTCCTGAGATATAACTTATTTTCTCCTGCAGCTTATGCAACTCGGTTTCATAAGAGAAGTTTTAACTGGGCCAGCAACATGCCATTATAGCCATCCCCTCCAACTTTCCCACCTAGAATAGCCAACTGCAAAGGGGGAAATGAGGGACATGTATTCTTCTTCTCCCTTCCCTATTGAGACCCAATTATTATTACAGGAAATTGCTGGAAGCTGGCTTTTTTTGGGAGAAAATACATTGGGTTCTTTTTGTGTGATCCCCAATCAGTACATGGAGCAGCACAACCTTTCTGGCCGACTGATTGTCCAGATTTCTCTCTGTTTTCTCTGATTGAAGTGGGAGGTTTTAAGGGCTCTCTAAACTTGGGCTACCCATGCAGAACTGGGTTGGGAGGCCCAGAGAGGGAGATGGCTTAGGAGCAAAATTGTAGGACATGTGAATGCTGAGATAGAACAAAGGCAAAGTTGAAAACTGATAGGTGGGCCAGGACCCACAATTTCAAGAGAGCCTTAGATAGTTTCTAACAGAGGTTCAAAGTCATGGTACAGGCCCGGTAAGTGAGACAGAGGAAGCTGCAGCGAGGTCAATGTGATCCTAACTCATTAGAGGCAGGAGCACTCTGCCACTTGTGTTCCTTGCCAATTGGTTGTCTGAAAAATAATAAAATATGGGGCCAGAGTGTCAGTAAAGAGGCTAAGGCATTTGTCTTGCATGCAGCCTACCCAGGTTCAATCCTCGACATCCCTGAGCACTGCCAGGAGTAATCCCTAAATACAGAGCCAGGAGTAACTCTTGAGCATTGTCCAGTGTGACCCAAAATACATAAACAAACAAACAAACGAATGAATGAATGAATGAATGAATGAATGAATAGATAGATAGATAGATAAATAAATAAATAAATAGTTCTTGCACTGAGGAGTTCTGAAATGTGTAGCTCTGGATTTTTTTGAAACATGCGTTAGTCGGGATAATAAAATAATAGTGATTAAACATACAATGCTAATGGTTGCTGAGACATGTCTCACTATCACTCACCAATGCCCAGCCTACACCTGCTACTTCTGGGCATACTGAAGGAATGAAATCACTTGCCCATGAAGTGAGGTAAGGACACATGGCAGTTGGGGTCAATAAAATATGAGCAGAAAGAGCTTGCCTCTTCTACTTTTCTTCTGGCCTTGATGACTCATGGCATTACCCATGGACATGGTCTTCAAGACAAGTGAAGGACCTACTGGGTAAATAAGTCACTGTGTTGTTTGAAGCTACTCAGATTGGAGAAGTTTATTATGCATGAGTGACCTGCCCTATTCTGATTAAGATCTAACAAATTCAATGATTACATCTCATGTGCCACTTGTCATTCACTGTATTTTTCTTGTGTTGACAAAGTAACACATTGTTCAAAGTTTGGGCTTATCAAGAGGTAAGTAAATCTAGGGGAAACAAAGGTATTTTTTTCCAGGTGAGTAGAAAATAGAAGCCCTAAGTTCCTACTTTCTCATTTAATTACTAAATTAATGAATTTATTGTAATAAGCTATTTATTGATGACTTGTGGAACACAACCCTATAGCACATGTCAGAAGAGTCAGACCAGAACATGCTCCACTTTCCACAGCTTGGATGAGATGTCACAGATCATGGAAAATGGAAGTCTCACACAATGGACATAAAAAGGAAAACAGCTAAAAATGGTGACAGTTCCACCATCTTTGTTTTCCTCAGCAGAGCCCGAGTGATGAGTGGTTCTTCGTTATTGTGAGCATGACTTCTCTTTTGACTAATATTCAGCAGTACCCCAGGGGATATTGAAAGGAGCAGAGAGAGAGAGAGAGAGAGAGAGAGAGAGAGAGAGAGAGAGAGAGAGAGAGAGAGAGAGAAGAGAGCTTATTGTTTTGGTGAGTTGATCTCTCTGAAATTAAAATCTCAGATGTTAGTTTCCTCCCTAAACCAAAAAATTCCAAGGAAAGGTAAAATTTCCAGCCTTTAAATAGAGGGAAGCCACTGAAACAAAGACAAGGATTAAGAATGGCCTTGGTGGGACCAGAGACATAGTACAGAAGAGAGGGCACTGGCATTTCATGCTGCTATCCTGGGTTTGATCTCCACATCTCATATGGTCCCTAGAGCACTGCCAGAGTGATCCATGAGCACAGAGCAAGTTTTAAGGCCTGAGTACTACCAGACATGTGCCACTGGCAAAAAAAAAAAAAAAGAAAAAGAAAAGAAAAAAATGGCCTAGAAAATTAGGATCTTGTAACTAAGCTATGCAAGGTCAGGATTGCTGTATTCATCACAATAGCATGATGAAACTGGTCTTGTGATGCCAAATGAATTATAAGGCAGTGGAGAGTGGGGGCTAATTTATTTTAAGTTTTTTATTTTGGACCATACCTAGTGGTGTTCAGGGGCTACTCCTGGTTAGTGCAAAGGGTCACTCCCAGAGGTATTTGAGAAACCAGACAGTAACAGGGACTGAATTTGGAATTCCTGCTCCAGACCTTTGAGCCATCTGTCCAACTCAAAGGATTAATTTTTGGTGTCATCTTGGCTAGACCAAAGAACACCCATGTCAAATAAATATGTTCATGAGGGTATTTCTAGGTTAACAAAAGCACTCCAGGTGAGATTTCAGTGAAGAAGCTAGCCCTCTGCCCCTTAAGGTGTTGCAGGAGTGTCTGAGGTTCCCTGCTGCGTTGGCAGGTGGCAGACAGGAGACAGGCTTGTCTACACCCAGGACTCTGCCCAGTGAGCCCTGGATGATTGATGCTCTAACAGAAAAGACTAGACCCCTGGAATGAACCCAGAGCCATGGCAGAGCCTGGCAAACTACCCTTGGTGTACTCAATATACCAAAAAGTAACAATAATGGACCTCATTCCCAATGAATGGAGACATTACTAGTGCCCGCTTGAACAAATCAATGAATAATGGGAACACAAGTGACAAGTGACAAGCTTAGCCCTCCGTATGGTTATGGAGAATCAACTAATCTGTTAAAGGCCTAAATGGAACAAATGGGGGAGGGAAACTTGCTCCTTTTTCTCTCCTTCTACTGGGACCCCTCTTACCTTGTCTCATAAAGATTCTTTATCTTTATAATTTTTAATATTTCTTCTTTATCCTTCTTCATCTTTCTCCTTTTTCCTCCCTCTTCCCTTCCCTCCACCTTCCCTTCCTCCCTCCCTTTCACCATTTCTTCCTTCTCTAATAGTCTGTTTCAGATATTAATAGCACCTTCTCTTTGGACTAGAGAATGTGGGAAACAGTTAAGTCAATGCTAAATAGATATAAAACATGAATTAATAATGATTGTCTGTATTTTGGATATTATCAGATAATGAAACCTCCTGCACCTGAGGCATTGCATATTCTGTTTTCTAGAATGAAGGATGCCATCGCTTGATCACAGCATGCCAAGTTGCGGTTCATATTGTGTGTCACGGTACATCCCATCCCTCATCATCCCCTCTTCCTAGAGGGAAGGAAAAAAAGTGAGAAGTTAGTGATGCAGCTGAGAATATCTGCTCCAATTCACATGCATCACTTCCATACGTTTTTCTCAAACCAGCATCCTCTCCAGTGCTTAATAGTTTCTTGAAAATATGCATGACAAGGCAGCTCTGTTCTTTCTCGTATTTCCAAGTACCTACTTTGACTGGGGTCTCCATCAACCAATATAGATTCTATCTGAGCAGGAGCCAACCTTACGAACACTTGGATTTTTGGAATTCCAGTTTCTAGTGTTGCCAGTCAGTTCAGATCCTACTGCTCAGTCACTAGGACACTGTAACAACAGCCTTTGCCAGTCAGTGTACTGCCCATTGCTAGGTAAAACTCTTGTCCTTTATCATGATGGACAAGCTCATCGGGATCTGAAGTATCTTCCACTGGAGTAAACCCATCTTTGTTTTTCTGATTGTCCCTCTCTCTAGTCCAAGACAGTATTCTTTGGAGGAAAAATCTCATACTACAATCTCCTCCCACACTTCTTTCTGGTATCTGGCTTTGTCCCCTTCTCGCCTTGCTGGGATTGGAGGCTCTGGAGTGAGCTGCACCTCACTCCAGAGGGTGAGAACTAGGTTTCTGTGTTTGCTTTGCAGCCAACTTGGCTGGCCTCGGGCATGTTCTAAACTCCTCTGGGCCCCCTGCCTTCTTATCTTCAAAGAGAGGCAGTTGGTAAGATGCCCTCAGGAAGGCCTGAGCAGTGGCAAGTGGCAAGCTTCTACCAATCATATTCCTCTGTGAGGCTTTCACAGGGGAGTTCCACTGAGAATCATAAACCTGCAAGGAAAGTCTAGGCACCCGAAGATCACAGTGGATGGGCTCTTTGATGACCAAGGGCAGCTCCACACTCCCTCTCCTCTGGTTTCCAAAAAAGTTGTTTCTTCCTTTGATTCCTGGCTACATAGACCATCACCCAAAGCTGCAAGGACAGGTCACCACAGCTGAAGTTTGAAACGAACCACCACAGACACAGGGGAGTGGACACAAGATTCCCCTCCTCCTCTCCCCCCCGCCCCCAGCAGCAATTTCAGCACCAGCAAGGAAGCTGTCTGAGGAAGTGGAGCAACTTTGCCAGAAGGTCCTAGTAAAACCTGAATGACTGAGCAGCCCGGGAAGAGGGTGGGACTTGTCTCTCCTCTCTAACCCTCCTCCTCCTTTCTCCACACTTGCAACCTCTCCTCAGGGTGAGAAAACTCTCTTTAGCCAGACAGTCTCTCTCCTTTGTAGTGAGAGATAGTCTCTCTCCCTACCTCCCTAAGCCCCTGACACCCCCTAAGCCCCAGACTCTCCCCAGACAGTCTGTCTTCCTACCCTCATCCTCTAAGCCCCAACACCATGTCTCCTGGAGAGGGACAGGTTTGGTAAACCTGAGTTTGTGATCTGAAAAAGGCAGGGAAAAAAAATAAGAAAAATGCCACTCCCAGTTTCATTTTCTGTAAGGGCCAACTTGCGCCTGTTCTGATGCATGGTGACGTGGGAACACTCTTGGCTGGAACACTCTAAGTTCCTTTCACTTTCACTCTATTCTCAGGGTGCTCTCTGCTCCTATACACTAACAGAAGGTTGTTCCCATGCTGTGTGAGTAATAACACACAAACTTGGCTTGCAGTGAGGACACCCCTTTGGGTCCACAGTGAGGTCACTCCGTTTGCTCATGTGCTGTGTAGCCTGCCTAAGTCCCTGGGCTCCACAGTTCCTGGTGGTCTGGCTGGGAAATGGGTACAAAGAGGCCCAATTGCCTCTTCCTTCTCACAAACCCTTCCTCAGACCTATTCTCCAAAGACCTGGACTCAGTGGATGTTGCCTTAAATTTTGGGATCCACCAGCGGTTGAAATAATACCAAGGCAATGGTTTTGCAGAAGAACACTTATGCTGCTGTGATGGGTCTCAGAGTGAAAGCCTCAGTTTCTGCCAGACTCTGAATAACCTTTGGATTAGTTCTAGTGACATTTCTTTGTAAATTTTAATGCTGATTTTTCCTTTCATTCCCTCCACCCTAACATCTACAATGACCAGGAAAATTGATACTGCTTTCATCACTGCGAAAAATATTGATGCTCAGGTTGGCCACATAGCTCTGCAGTAAAGCGCTTGGCTTGCCTTTGTAAGATCATGGGTTTGATCCTCCGGCTACTCACACACAGAGAAAGAAAAGAGAAAATATTGGTGATCATAGAAAATAAGAGAAGGGGCTCCCACGGCTTTCCATGGATTACAACTATATTTTTTAGCTCTGTGTGCAGTGCTTTCTCTGCGACCTAGAACTACGTTTCCTAGCTCTGTGTGCAGTAATCTCCGCGGCAGAGATGTTTTCATTTCCCTGTCACTCAAGCAGACTGTGGGTGGCGTAAGGGCCATGAAGGGCTAGGATCTCAGTGGGCCTTTGAAGGTCCAGCTAGAATTTGGAACTTAGAAGGCCCATTGTGAGATACTGAAAGACATTGTTGAATGTCCTGTATTCAGTAAGCTTTTCTTTTTCTTTTTCTTTTTTTCTTTGTTTTTGTTCTTGTTTTGGGCCACACCCAAAGCAAGGCCCTCAGGGCCTTTGCCTTGCATGCAGCTGACCTGGGGTCAAACCCAGGCACCACATCTGGCCTGCTCAGGAATGATCCCTGAGCATAGAGCCAGGAGTAAGCCCTAAACTTTGCTGAAGTGTCACCCAAAAAGACAAAATAAAATAAAAAAATATATTATTGTTAGTGATAACAATGGCATTTATAAACTTCCTTTCATAGATATAGCAGTGTGCAGAGCATTAATATTAATTTTTCTGAATATCACACTTGGGTAGGTGGATAATTTTTTTTTTTTGGCTTTTTGGGTCACACCCAGTAATGCTCATGAGTTACTCCTGGCTCTGCACTCAGGAATTACTTCTGGTGATGCTTGGGGGACCATATGGGATGCTGGGGAGCAAACCTGGGTTAGCCATGTGCAAAGCAAGTGCCCTCCCTGCTGTACTATCGCTCTGGCCCCAACTTGTCATATCTATTTAGCTTGGAAATCAGGCTTGCCCAGACCAAACCCTAATGCTCAGAAAGTCTCCCTAGCTGTCAGATTATAACACCCAAGGGTGTCTTCAGAAAAACCGAAAATCAGATTTCTGTGTTTGAGGCTCCTTCTATGAGTTCAAAGGGCTGCCTATGGTGTGCTGTGCTGGGAAAGAGAAGGCAGAGTGGGTGGTGTTGGCTATTGTGCAAGAAACTATAGTTCTGGGGTTTATCTCTCTCATGGCATTGAGTATTTGAGTTGCAGAAGGGGGTTCTGGTCAGCATGTTCCACCATTTTCCCTGTAATAGTCTTCACCAACTGCCTGCCATGTATGTGAACCATCTTGAAACTTTAGATCAGTATATCAACTTTCAGTTGACTCAAGAATCAACCAATTGAGAACAGTGTGCTAAAAATTGTCAAGGGTACTAATACCAACCTAGAACTGAGCATTAAATACAGGCAAAAAGATACACAGGACAACCCTTTAATGTATGTTCTGTAATCCATAGTCTGGAAGGGAAGGAAAAGAGAAAGAGAGAGAAAGGGAAAAAAATAAAGAACCTGCCATGGAGGCGGGCTGGGGGGGAGGGAGGAGGGAACAGGGGATGTTGGTGGTGGGAGATGGGCACTGGTGGAGGGATGGGTGCTGGAACACTGTATGACCAAAAACCCAAATATGAACTTTTTAATTGCATATCTTTGTAATTGTATATCTCACAGTGGTATATGTGAGATAGACTCACATATATCATAGTCTATCATAGTCTATCACATATGATAGACTCTCATAGACTCACAGACATGGGGCAGAGCTGCTACTGGCCTCTCCCTGTGCCCAGCCGCTCACGAGACACCTGGGAGGGATGGCAGGTTCTAGCCCTGGCTCGCCACCCCAGCAGAGCCTCGCAACAAGCCAGACGACCCCACCACTCCATGAAGGCCTCCATTTTCCACATCCAGACATCCCTCTCGTCAGAACTCCACCCAGCAGACCAGCGGCCATGCGGGTTCATCAATAAATGCTGGATTTAGAGGTGACTACAAGAGTACGCCACCCGCACGGCAGAGCCTGGCAAGCTAACCATGTCATATTTGATATGCCAAATACTGGTAACAATTATAGACATTCCCATGACCTGATGGAATTATTTGAGGCTCTTTATGTTCCTGGAGCAAACAGGTGCCCTTGGGCTCTACTGGCATGAGACAGGTCATATGGAGATGTTACTGGTGCCCGCTCGAGCAAATCGATGATGAACGGGAAGACAGTGATACAGTGATATAGTGATCTCACAGTGGTATAGTAAAATACTTAAAAAAAGAAAAAAAAGAATTAGCCAATTGAATCCAGTCATCCCATAGGATCATAGAAAACAATCACAAATTATTATTTTATGTGGGGGTTATTTTCTCCCACACCAATAGATAATCATGGTAAGTGACATTAACTTAAATTGAATTTCAGTTCTAAAGAAATTTTTCAAGGACTTTTCCCCCAGTAAATGGATTTTGGGATTTAAAATTCAATTCATATATGGGAAGTAATTGATAACCTCCATTAAACATTGGCAGGGAGGTGTTTTTTTCTGTATCTATATTGGCAAGAGATTATGTGTAGACAGATATTTCAATACATCACATTAAGATTTGGCAGAGTCAATACTGTATTTTTAAATGGGAAAACATGTCCATGCCCAAAAAATGTATGTAAAGGTTCTTGAAAGATATTAGAAATATTGAGGGCTGTTGGGCTGCTGTCAAGAGCATTGCAGGGTTCTAAGAGGCAAATTGTGCTGGCCTGTTCCAATTTCCTTCTAAGTTAGCATTCTGGGCCAGTGTAGTAAAGGAAACGACTTACTCCCCCAACTAATTCATACTTGCTTATGCTAGACCACTCTTTTAAACAGCATGCATTTAACAGATGAATATCTTAATTAGGGTTTATATCTATATCTTTCTTTAATATTATTCTATGATTTCTTTTCCAGATTTTGATACTTTGCTGGCTTATGAAGAAAGACACACATTTAAGTTTAAATGAACTGGAACATTTTAAGCAGTATTAGAATTATTTGCTTTAAATGTTTGTAAGAATCCTCTTTTGAAACTCTTAGCTTAATGCTGCTTGTGTGTGTGTGTGTGTGTGTGTGTGTGTGTGAGTGAGTGCTCATGCGTGTGCATGCACCACATGTGAATTGAGGAAGTGCATAGAGGAGCTGGTGTTAGGCTCTAGAATCCCTGCTTGCATATTTGTGTGTATAGTAGTGTTATTGCAGAGACAGGGGACTCTGGGAACAAGTCTGAATTGACTGAAAAATCCTGCAGTTCTGATTTTGGAGAAATGTTGACTTTCAACTTTGTGATAGAACTACATCAAGGGGCGGGGGGTCACAATGTGCTCCAGAAAGCCCAGGAATCTGTGTTTAAACAATGAATTCATTTCCTAGATCTGCTGTAAAAATATACCAGGAACTGATAACTTAAACTGCGAAATGAACTATCTTACAGTTTTAGATGTTGAAATCCAAAATCAAAGACTTGGTGGGGTTGGTGCCTTCTGAATCCCTAAAGGGGAGTCATTCCTTGATCCCCCACCCCCACACTCCTTTCCCATGTAGTCCCTTGTTCCCAAGCACTCACCATCAAGCTCCTCACATCATTGTTTTGGTGTGTGTGTATTTGTCCAGATTTCTTTTGTTATATTGGATTGGAGCCTGATCTAATTACTTCATTTTGATTTGATTACCTATGTAAAGACACTATTTAGGAGGTAACTTACTTTCTGAGGTGCTGGGGTCCAGAAAGCCATCATATGAATTTGAGAAGGAGGGTACAACTTAACTCATAACACATCTTTGGTGTATTGCAGTCTAAAGCTTGTATTATTTCAGAGCATTTTTTAGGATGGGGCTGATGAAGAGTATGAGGAAAAGTGTTCCCACTCCTTGTTGCTACCCCATAAAAATTTGAGGTGACTTCAGGGTATTCAAAAGCAGATGTTTACACTCATGAGAGAAGCTGGCCACATGAGACTACATACTAAATAACTCCATTATTATGGAATGTTCTGGAGAGGCAAATCCACAGAGACAGATTAGTGGTTGTCTATGGCTGGGACTGGGGTTGGGGTGTGTAAACACTGTTAATGGATACAGGGTTTATTTGGGAGGGAGATGAGGATATTCTAAAATTCAATTATGGTGACTGATTTGTAACTTTAGGTAATATCAAACCCACTGAATTATAAAGTTTAAGCAGGTGAATTGTATGATATGTATGCTTTATCTTAATAAAGCTGTGGGGTGGATCTTAATAAAGCTATGGGGTAGATCTTAATAAAGCTGTGGGGTGGGGAAGCAGATGTTTGTCAGGGGTTGAATGGGAGGGTGTGGGGTGACGGTGACTTTGAACATTCCACTCTGTCATGAGCATCTAAATGTATTCCTCATCACTCTGGATTCTGGGTTTTCATTTCTAAAATGAAGGGTCTAGAAGGTATTTATTAGATGATCCCCCTGCAGTCCAACTAAAAGCATCACTGATCACCTTATCTCATCTTACGGGATAGATTAGCAGAGAAGTTGATTTTTTTTTTGCTTTTTTGCTTTTTGGGGTCACACCAGGAAATTCTCAGGGGGTTACTCCTGGCTCTGCACTCGTGAATTACACCTGGCAGTGCTCAGGGAAACATATGGGATGCTGGGGATGGAACCCAGGTCGGCTGCATGCAAAAAGCCCTACCCGCTGGACTATCACTCCAGCCCCAGAACATGAATTTTTGAACCAACAGATCTGAATTTGAATTCAGCTCTTTCAGACCTCTTAGCTCTGAAACTTTGAACAAATTGTTGTAGCTCTCTTGAGCTTAATATCTGTATGGGGTTGTAGGGTGGAAATAATAGCAATTCTTTCTTCATGAGGCTATTGAGAACATACAATGTGATAGTATTCCAAAGGTCTTAGCAAGCATATGGGACATGGCAAATCGTCGAAAGATGTTAGCTTTTCATTATCAGTATTAATTGTTAGCACCAAGACTACAGACTCCATCTCACCAAAATGGGCCAGATGGTTCTTTTTTCAACAGGAAACAGACCCCTGAATGGGCCTTTCACATTTGGTGCTCTATCAGTTATGTATCTTTGCTTTAAAATGTTTAAAAATAATAATTTTACTCACAGCACCTGTCTTTGACCCAAATATTCTTCCCCTCATGCTCTTCTTGCAGTCTAGTCAGATCTTTTTGCTGTCAAATAAGCTGCACACCTCTGTTTAAGGAGGCACCAACTGCCATGTAGAAGGTAACGTCTTTGTCATCATCAATAACTAACTCGATGGTTGCCCATACATTTCCTTAGTATTTGTTGGGTGTGTACTTTGTTCCAAATCATATGCCAGGACTGGGGATGTGATTCAGTGGTAGGGCACTTGCATATGCGAGTCACTAAACTCAGTTCCTAGCACTATCGATACACATACACACATGTACATGCATATAAACATGTATGTATATTTATATGTGTCGGGCTAAGGGGAGTCATATGACAATGCCATGCTCCCCAATCTCCTGTTTCTTGTGCCTGGTGTTTTCCAGGGCTTACTCCTGGCTCTATGCTTAGGGATCTCTGCCAGAGGGGAGAGGATTGAGCCTGGGCCAACGTTGTGCAAATCTCCTGGTTTTGTTAAGAGAATTAACCCTTATGTATACATTGAGTCATGCACCAAATGCTTTCCATGCTTCCATGAGAGATGGAAGACACTGGAATGCAGAGTACCATGATACAGTCAGTATTAGCGTAGGAGCTAAGAGCTGATGCTTGTGAACTTTACGAACCCCAACTAGAGAGCTACTGAACTTCTCACTCTCCTACACTCAGACCGTGTCAGAGCTCAGAGCAGGCTTATATCTAAGGAAAACTACTCCTGAATTACCTGTAGGGATTTGGATATTTAGAGAAAGGTGGCTGGGGATAATGATCCCAGGGAGAGAAACAGCAACTGGATGATGAAAGGAAATATGAGAAGAGAAGACATTAAAGACCAGGCAGAGTCAGCAGGTAGGGCGTTTGCACGCGGCCGGCCTATGCCGGCCGGGTTCGATCCTCGGCATCCCATATGGGCCCCCAAGCACAGCCAGGAGTAATTCCTGAGTGTAGAGATAGGAGAAACCCCTGAGCATAGCCAGGAGTGACCCCCACCCCCAAAAAAGCAAAAAAGGGGCTGGAGCGATAGCCCAGCGGGTAGGGCGTTCGCCTTGCACACAGCCAGCCTCTGCCGGCCTGGGTTCTATCCCGGCATCCCATATGGTCCCCCTGAGCACCGCCAGGAGTAATTCCTGAGTGCAGAGCTAGGAGTAGCCCCTGAGCATTGCCGGGTGTGACCCAAAAAAAGCCAAAAAAAAAAAAAAAAAAAAAGAGTAGGCAGAGAACTAGGAATGAGGATGAGAATGTGTGTGTGTGTGTGTGTGTGTGTGTGTGTGTGGAAATACAACACACAGGATGCTTTCACCGACTTTTCACATGATTCTAAACCCCGAGATTTATACTTATTGATTAAGAACTGGCTTTTCTTTTTCTTTTCCTGTCTTTTTTTTTGTTTGTTTGTTTGTTTTTTTTGGGTTCCTCCTTGCTCTGCACTCAAGAATTACTCTTGGCAGTGCTTGGGGAACCATATAGGATGCTGGGGATCAAACCCGTATCAGCTGCATGCTAGGCGACTGCCCTCCCTGCAGTACTATCGCTGAAGCCCTGAGAACTGTCTTCTTTCTTTGTGTTTTGATACTTAAGCAATAACAGGCAGCCTGCAATTTCCACATCAGTCTCACTGCTGACACATCCGTCTCTCTATTGTCAATAATATTAACCGCATCTATCACTCACTCTAAAATGACCTTTATGAGTTTTGCACCCCAGTAACGTTCTCTCCATGTGGGCCCATGTTGGTGATTTGGGTTTTTGCCGTGTTTGGAGATTAGTGGTGTCAGTCCTGAGTTCTCACAATCTGCTCCTCAGACTTCCAGAGACACAGATTCTGCGGCTTTCCTGTAAGGCTCCTTCTGCCTTCTATGTTGAATTGAGCTGGTGAATCATTCTCTGCCATCAGGAGGCAGAAAATCATATTTATGGCTCACCCAAATCATTTTCCTTTCAAAGGCATGGGGCCAAGTGTGCAGAGAAGAGAATTAGAAGTAGCAAACATTTTTAAACATCCTTGAAAGACACCCAAAGACTCATCTCTGGGAAACTGCTCAGCTGCCCACTTGCTGGGTAGTTTCAAGAAATTCCCTCCCTTTTCTAATTCCTAGCTTCATCCTCCTCTACCTGAGAAGCATGGAAATGATTAACTAGGGTTGTTGGGGCATGAATGAGGTTCTGCAGAACAGTAGGAATTACAGAGTGTGGTTCCAGGTTGCCCTCCACCTCCCGCTCTGGAAGTCCCCAGGGCTATGAGGACCACACATCCTCATCTGCGGACATCAGAAGGAAACTGGAGTCAAATGTACTCTTGAAAAATCTCTAAAAGCAGAGAGAAAGAGAGAAAGAAAAGGTGCCTGCTATAGGGGCAGACTGGAGGTGGGTGGGAGGGAGTGTGGGGACATTGGTGGGGGAATGGGACACTGGTAGAGGAATGGGTGCTGGAGCACTGTAAGAAGGGAGACCCAATTATGAACATCTTTGTAATTGTATATCTCACGGTGGTGTAATAAAAATTAAAAAAAAAAATCTCTAAAAGCAAAGGAATGTCTATTCATTTATATGCAAACAAAATGGTTAGTGACTCAAGTAAAAATAAGTAAACGAAAGTTGCCTTTCTCACTGGAATCATACTCATCATGGCTTCTCATGTTCATCTACTAGAAGTACATGGGACCAATGTACTTGGAAAAGGCAAGCTGGAAGGTTTAATGTTCATAGGCTTAAATGTGAGATAAGCTTTGGTTGTGCATGTAAAAGAGATTTACTCCAAAGTGAATTGCTAGTGTGCCTTCATAATTGAGTCAATTAATTTCATAACTTAGTCAATTAATAATCAAGAAAAAGAATAACTAAATGATCTCTTTTTTGTAAAATTGGGAATGGGGATCCTCTCTAGGACTATCTTGGGGTGAAAGCAGGAGGGCCTCGTGCTTGCTTCAAACTCTGCTGTTAGCATCTGGGAACTTTACATAATTTTTTCAACCAAAGATCTTTCTCTCTCAATTTCCCTTTTGGTGCCAAAAAATTCTGGAATCATAATCTCTCTATATCTTTAATTCATTATATTTTTCTATTCATCCTCATTGGATGCCCAGATGATAACTGTTTATAAGGTAGGTTGCTGTAGACTCTTGTGTGCATTTCTTTTTTTTTTAAATTTTTTATTATACCACCGTGAGACATACAATTACAAAGTTGTTCACAATTGGTCTTGGTAATACAGTATTCCAGCACCCATCCCTCCACCAGTGCCCCATTTCCACCACCAATGTACCCCACCCCCTCCCACCCACCCCCAGGCTGCCTCAACAGCAGGTAGCCCTGTTTCCTCTCTTTTTCTCTGTCTCTCTCTCTGTCTCTGCATCTCTCTCCCTATAAGAGAGCATTTCAAGTGCCCCCTGGGTGGTTGGCATAATTGTTCCTGTTGGATAGGTCATTGGCTCAAGGTCAGATGAGTCATAAAAGTTCATATCTTGTTTGGTCTGTCTGTTATTCTTACAACTACAAAAGAATGAATGAGAAAAACAACATGAAAGCAATTCCATTTCAAAAGTAACACACAGCAGCAAATGTCTTACAGATCTTTGAACTAAACTGATGTGCTGAGTGGTGCTGGACCCTACAGTATATAATTCATTTATATTAAATCTCCCCACTCTTTGCCTCCTGACATGACATTTGTGGTGTTTCACTCATCATTGCTTTCCTAGTTCCTCACATTGTGCTTGGCTTGTAGAAGATGCTCAATAAATATTTGTTGAATAAATACTATTCCTGCCAAATTATTCTTAACCTTGCATTAATGGCTTTTATTTTCCTTTTTTATTCTATTTTTTATTTATGCAAATGCATACCCTAGCCAGTTCTTTACTTTGAAGACCTGTTTATTAGATATGAGAATGATTCCCCCGCCCGGCAATTTTATATCAAGCAGAAGGACCCAAGAGCATAACATACAACAAAGCAAGAAAAATTTGAAAGGGATTATTTTCATATAGGCATTGCTGACTTTTACTCTTTTCAAAGAATTTTATTTCAGACCCTGTGGTTTACAATAATGTCAATGGGATGGTTTTATGTACAAGACATTCACACACCTCTACTTGCTGTTTCACTGAGCATATTTATTGCTGTTGAAACTTTGCTGCTGGCATTTGCATTTTCTACTACCTGGGATGCCCTTGGAAAGGGTTTCATGGATAAGATTTTTTCTTGCAGGTGACTATTAATGTGCTACATAATTGAGATACAAAAGCTGTAGATTGTTAATGGATGCAACTGCAGGAGTTGGCAATAATAATCCCGAGGAAGACCTGCACCACTACCTATACCATTAGTCCAGAACCCGGCCAGTACACACAGACGCTTCCTACCACCTTCTTTATTCCTTAGTGTTATAGAGAAGTAATAAAGAACCTCCACCGTAGGACCACTTATGATACAGCAGGTAGAAATATACAACGGAGGATTGTTAACTGGACAGACCTTTTAAAATTATAAATATTCTTCTACAGAAGGTCCTTCTAGGAGAACTGGAGTGGGGAGTGTACCAGGCATTTCTTGGCCTTGCCATGCTGGCCTGGAAGTTTGATGCTGCGTTGGAGGTGTTGGGGTTAGCATTGACAGGAACTCACCCCTGATGACGCTCTGGGCCAATACCTCTGCCAGGGAGGTATTGGCCAGTGGTGAGGTGGGGAGTATATACAGTGCCAGGGATCAAACTCAGGGCCTTGCACATGGTAGGCTGTGCAAGGCCCTGAGTCTGATCCCTGGCTCAGGCTATTCTGCTAAACCCAGGTCCCCAGGTTCTCCCCTCCATACCTGAGAACTGCTCTGTTCTCTTGGTGTCATCCTCTGTCCCTCTCTGGCTCTCCTCCATAGTGTCATGAGGGGCTGTTGAATTTCACCACATAATCATTGTATTACCCTTCCTCCATTTTTAAAAAAGTAATACTGGCACAAACGTTTTCAAATTTCACATAATAGGTTCATAAAATCTGCTACGTAAGGTGCAGTGAAATGCGGCATTGCATCAAGCCTGCCTCCCTCTTTCTAGCCCTCTGCTTCTGCAACTCAGAGCTCACTTTCTTCCTTCCTGGACAGAGCAGTGGAGATCTCTTGGGAAGGTGCCAGCATCTTTACCCCACAGCCGCTGAACACTCCTTCAGTGCCAGCTTCCGCCCCATGTTCTCTCAGTTAGACCCCTCTAGACCCATTAGCAAACATGTGATTCCAGCAGAAATACCGTCAGCACGGGATTTTTTGGGAATTCATGGACAGTTCATTAGCGAGCATGTGATTTTAGCAGAAGTTCCCTCTACATGGCTCCTGGGAAGAGCCTTTTCCTCCCTGAATTTGCCCTAAGGAGCATCCACGGTTGGATGCAGTCTCCCTGGTTCCTGCAGGGAAGGGGTGTCCTCCTGGTGTAACACTGGGGGTTCTTGCTACCTCATCCCAGATGTGCTTTCTGGCGGCTTCTCCTGCATCAGCTCACTCTTGCATTGTGTCCTGGGCAAGAGGCTGAAGCTAGCTTAGTCTTCAGGTGAGGTCTCTGCCAGGGGCGGGGGAACAGGTAGCAAGAGGAATGGGATGATGCAGGCCCACAAGGGAACTCAAAAGCTGCCAGAATTTTTCCTCAATGCTCCAGGATGCTTTTTCACCTTCCTAGGGAGTGGCTGCTTCTGGGACAGGTGACCCTGGCAGCAGATATCATGAGATGAAGGGTGGAGGCATCTGTCCTGGGCATTCCCAGTCTCCGAGGAGCACTGACGTCCCCCTGGCAATGTCACTGCTCCTTTCTCTCTCTGCATTGCTCTTGCTCCGTTCTGGGAACTCATGCCTTCTGAACTTGTTGCTTCTTTAGAAAATGCCCTTTGCTCACCATTTCTCCTGATCTGATGCTGTCAGTTTCCCTTTGAGATCAAGGTCATTTGCTGGCAATTTCCATGACATCCCAGATCCTTCCATATCCTTCCATATTTATTTCATGCAGCTTACACATATTCTTTGATCAACCTTGACTAGACACAGAGTGACGAGCCCTGCCCTGCCCTGCTGTGGAGATCCCCCCCCCTTTCTGTTTTGTCATATAGTCTTCTCTTTCTCTCTCTCTTTCCTTCCTTCCTTTCTTCCTTTCTTCCTTCCTTCCTTCCTTCCTTCCTTCCTTCCTTCCTCCCTCCCTCCCCCCCTCCCTACTTCCTTCTTTCCTTCCTTCCTTCCTTCCTTCCTTCCTTCCTTCCTTCCTTCCTTCCTTCCTTCCTTTTCCTTTTCTTCTTTCTTCTTCACTTTCTTCTCTTTTTTTCATTTATGACTTATTAAGAAAAGTTTAAGAAATTTTTAAGAAAAATGCTTTCTTTCTTTCTTTCTTTCTTTCTTTCTTTCTTTCTTTCTTTTCTTTCTTTCTTTCTTTCTTTCTTTCTTTCTTTCTTTCTTTCTTTCTTTCTTTCTTTCTTTCTTTCTTAAAAAATCATTTTATTGAGTTAATGTTGAATCACTGTATCACTTACTGTCTTCCTGTTCATCATCGATTTGCTCGAGCGGGCACCGGAAACATCTCTCTCCATATGTCCTGTCTCAAGCTGGTAGAGCCCAAGGGCATCTGCTTGCTCCAGGAACATAAAGAACCTCAAACCATTCCAGCAGGTCATGGGAATGAGGTATATAATGTTGAATGATTGCAGTAAATGCTCCTATGCTTTAGTTGGGGTTACAATAGTATCACACCACATCGCTACAAAAAATGTCACTGTCTTCCAATACAAACATTTTTCTTCTTCTTGTTTGTTTCCTCACCTGCACCTCCACTTTCTTTTTCTTTATTATTGTTGTCACTGCAACACACAAGAGGTTATACACTTGGTTGTGGTACTAACACACTAGGGTTCTTTGTACCAGGAGCTGTACATGCTTGGTTATTGGCTATGGTGGATTTTACCTCACCTAAAACAACAAGAAATACATGGAGCTGGAGTGTTAGTACAGTGAGGGATGGCATTTTCCTTATACGTGGCCTATCCAGGTTAGATCACTGGCATCTCGTATGTTCCCTTGAACACTGCCAGAAGTAATTTCTGAATGCAGAGCTAGGTGTGATCACTGTGCATCACTGGGTGTGACCCCCCCAAAAATAGACATACACTTAGGTTGAGGCCCCCTCTTTTGCACCCTGCTCTACTTAACTCTTGCCTGTATAATATCATAACAGCTTTGCTTATTTACTTGCCCACAAAAACATGCATTTGTTCACTCCCTGGGCATTCATTAAGTGTTTACCTGCCCTGTGATCAGTATACCATGAATACCAGCAATGGAGAGAGTATCAGACCTGCAAAGGGAAACAAACACAAACCAAGGGGCCATCCAGAACCTGCATAATGCTAAATAGGAGAAAGACTGCATGTTCATGAGACTGGGAACAGGGTGTCAGACCTGCTTAGGTTGGTCAAGGTGAGGGTCTGGGAGCAGCGATAATTAAGAAATCAACTGGGTATAGGAAGAGAGGCCATGCTGGCCTGGTGGAAAATATTCAGCTTGTACAGGCTCAGAAAGTGAAGATGTGGCAGAACTTGGAGGGAGGCAGCTGGTGTTTGTGGGGTCTTGGGAATCAGAGAGGCAGGTGCTATGGTGGCAAAGGCCCAGGGTACCTTTATTGCTTGTTGGAGGAGTCTCAGAGGAAGTGTATGCCACTCAGTGGATTTCCAAAAATGACATTGAACAAAGCAGCTCAGATCCCAGATTCACTGGGTTCAGTTGAACAACAATGGAGCAGGCAATGCTCAGGGGTTACTCCTGGTTCTGCACTCAGGAGTTACTCCTGGTGGTGCTCGGTGACCACATGGGATGCCAGGGATTCAACGGAGGTCAGCCGTGTGCAAGGCAAATGTCCTCCCTGCTGTACTATCACTCTGGCCACAAGGTTCATCCAGTGACAAATGAGATCAGGGCAGCTGGGAGTCAGGTGCAATGGAGAAAAAAAGTTGTAGAGCTGTTTTGGAAACATCAAATGATGGATGATGGATTTGTGAAGTGACCTGGGGAGAAAAGGACAGGAGCTGCAAAGTTGCCTAGATTCCCCCACATCCCCTACTTAGGTGAAGACTGCAAACAGCAGGGGCAGAAGAGACAGTACAGTAGATAGGGCATTTGCTTTGCACACAATTTACCTGGGTTCGATCCCTGACATCCCATGTGGTCCCCTGAGCACTGCCAAGAGAAATTCCTGAGTGCAGAGCCAGGAGTAAGCCCTGAGCATCACTTGGTGTGACCCAAAAAGAATATATATATATATATATATATATATATATATATATATATATATATATGTAAATAAAAATAAATAGATTTCAAACAGGGATACAAACATTTCAGGGGCTGGAGCGATAGCACAGAGGGTAGGACGTCTGCCTTACATGATGCCCTCAGCTGACCAGGGTTTGATTCTCCAGCATCCCATATGGTCCCCCCAGCACCACCAGGAGTAATTCCTGAGCAAAGAGCCAGGAGTAACCCCTGGAGTGTCACTGGGTGTGACCCCAAAAAACAAAAAAAAAAATCCACACATCACTTCATAGTGACATATAGAACCACTGAAGCCCCAGTGGGGTTCTAAGAAAAGACTTAGTCTTATTCCTTGCTTTCTCTCTGGATTTGCTTCTGGAAGGCAGCATGGAATCTGGCATGTTTGCTGAGGTGAGAGATAGAAAGAGGAGCTCTGAGGTATACAGGAGATCCTGAGGGCTGGGTCTGTTCTCTCTGCAGTCCGCCACCAGGACTTCCTAAAAGCTCCCTGTCATGCCCACATCGCGCCTGTCCACACAGCCTGCTCCTCATTAGTTTGCAAGGCAGCACTGGGTGAGAAAGTCCACAAATGGACTCATGAGCCTCCAGGTGGTGGAGAGGAATAAATTTTAAACTATTAAGACTCCCAAAGACCTGAGATTCGTCCGCAGCAGATGTCTCTCCGTAATGCTAATTTCCATGGAAGAATCAAGCCGTCTGCTTTTATTTTATGTGGGGAAGTACATCACTGGGAGACAAACCAGCTAGCCTATGGCTGGGCGGATAAGCTAAGTGAAGGGCTTGCATCTCGTGATTTATTTCTACCTTGTGGAAGAAGCATGAAATGGTAATTGTGTTCCTAGACAAGAAATTTAGAACAGAATCACGCCTCTGCAGATAAGGCATTTCTGGAGGCCACTGAAGATAAGAAGGAAAAGAAATGCAGAGGAGGAAGTTTCAGAAAAATTGAGTTCACACCTGGTGACTCAGTTTGGCTCGGAATTTTTCTGTACTTTCAGTTGCTGATGTCTCCAGGTTGGGAAAATCACCTTCTGAACTCGGACTTCTCTGATGACGATCACCTGGTTTCATTCTCACCTAAGCAGAAGCGCCTGTGAATGGTCTGAGATTCCTCTCAAGACTTTCGCAGTGAAACTCCATTGGTATATCTGCAAGAAAGCCCAGCTCTAATTCTTCTGCCTATACCTGCAGCACTTTCATATTTGCGTGCTAGTCCAATCTCTCCTCATTGCCTAGCTGAAGCCCAAAGATTTCCAAAACTGAGTCTATAAACTTTCCGTTTTCATTAATCAATCAATTGACTGATTAATTGTTCAGACTGATTAATTAATTAATCAATCACCAGTTTGTCTGTCTGTCTGTCTGTCTGTCTGCCTGCCTGCCTGCCTGCCTGCCTGCCTGTCTGTTTGTTTATTTATTTGTGCCCACCTATGTTAGTGCTGAGGTACAATTCTCGGCTTCATGCTTAGGAGTTGCTCCTGCAGTGATGGGGAAACCATGCTGTATCTGGGATTAAACCTAGCCCTATTACAAGCAAAGCAAACACCCCCATCTGCTGACTTTCCTCTCTGCTGTCCAGACGCTGAGTCTAAGTCCAAAACCTAAAAGATGTGTCTGAGGAAGGAGCACGAGGACAGCTACCCTTGAAGTCGATGCTGTCCTGTACTTGTTATTCCTGGGCTAGTGCCTTCAGTGAATGAATTTACTTTAAAAGTCAAGTCATTTTAGCTGGTGAGATTGCTCAAAGAGGGGGACCTGAGTTTGATCCCCAGTTTCCCTGGCAGTAGTTCCCAAGTCCCCTGACTGTGGCCTTCACCCCTATCCTGACTCCTCTCCTGACCCCCCAAAGAATCAACTTTTACTTATTGAGCATGTACTTTTGCTGATTGTGGCTTTTGGGATTTAGTAACTGGGAGTTGTGTTTGCTCACCCGCTTAATCTATTAAGCCAATACATTCTAATGGATCCCATGTAAACACCTGGGTGCTACGAAGTCACCTTATGAAACTCGATTATACATCTACAACTTCTATGTTTTCAGATTGGGCACAGCTCCTCTAACCCACGCACAGGACAGTAGAACCAGACACCACCCCGCTGAACTATAGAAGACATAGAAGGATCAACACTCTACGGGACCCTCAGACACGACAAACAACACCCCGAAAAAGAAGGACATTGTGGTACCATCTAGTTACATGAAGCCAAGTAAGATGTATTACTTTAATCAGCCCCTCTCTCCAGGTTTTAAAAAGATAACTCGACGGGAACCTTTGTTAACCAAAGGTGGCACACACTCTAGGTCTGGATGACAACCCGTTGAACTGTAAAAGGGACTTGGGCCCCTTGACCTTTGCCTTTGGTCCCAGCCTTCAGCTTTTGGCTTTTGGCTTGGCCTTTGCCTTGGCCTTGCTCCTCTTCTGGGTAGGACTCAGCCGGGTGAGATCCTCTCCTTTGAGGGAGACTTAGGCTCTTCGTATGGTCTAAGTTCGACCAGAGCTAAAGTTTGCTCATTATATTGGAGCTGTGGAAGAGCTTTTGTACTATTAAAAGCCATTTTTGGAACTGCACCGACTCATGAGTTTTCATCTGTTCTCCGGCGCCCGAGGTAGAAGACAACCTCGTCCGACACGGGACCCCGCAGGCATCCCCCACAGGCTATAAATCCATTTATTTGTCATTCTTTTGTTTTAATTTATTTTTTAAATTTTATTTAAACATTGTGATTTTCAAAGTTGTTCACAGTACAGTTGTTTCAAGTATTCAGTATTTCAACACCAGTTCCACCACCAATGTGACCTTACTGCCACCAAAGACCCTTTGTTTCCCACCCACACCCAACCCCCATGCCTGCTTCCATAGTAGGCAATAATTATAATGCTTATTACAACATATATCTTGAAATGATATTAAGTCATGATTGTTGTTCTCTTTTAAGAAAATTTGCATTCTCCTTTTTTAATTGAATCACCATGAGATAGACAATTACAAAACTGTTCATTTTGGGTTTCAGTCATATAGTGTTCCGACACCCACCCCTCCACCAATGCACATTTCCCAGCACCAATATCCCTAGTTTCCCTCCCAACACACTCTTCCCCCCCACCAACCTGTCTTTATGGTAAGTATTCTCTGTCTCTCTCTTTCTCTCTCCTATTTTTGCACATTGTGGTTTACAATTCAGTCTCACTTTTACCTTCTGTCTGAAAATTTATAGACAACTGGCCACTATTTTTGTTTTAAAACATTTGCTTTGAGGCTATATCTGGCAGTGCTCAGGGCCTACTCTTGACTTTGTGTTCTGGATGGGGCTTGTGGAACATTTGAGGTATTAAGGATTGAATCAGGTTCACTGTATGAGAGCTGCATCCTATTTGCTATACTGTCTCTGACCCCATTTTTTTCCTTCTTAAAAATCCACCAACAACCTTCCACCCCTAGTACCCCAAGTTCTCAATCTTCCATACTGGAAGGCCCCGCACTTGCTCCTGAGGTGTCACACTGGACTTACTCTAGTCCATTCTGCCTTACTATATCTAAATAATAACTTTCTGTTGTTTGTCTTGAAATGCCTCACATTAATTCTAAGCCACTCAACTTTGTTTCCTGGCCAAGGGGACAGTAGATAGAATATCTATTAGTAGTAGTGTCCAGTAGATAGAATATCTCTGACATCACTTGATCACTTGAACACTTGAATCCGTTATTCATCGATTTGCTCAAGTGGGCGCCAGTAACATTTCCATTGGACCCTATCACGTGCCAATGTAGCCCAATGGCATCTGGTTGATTCAGGGATATGAAGAGCCTCAAACCGTTCTTTCAGGGTCTTGACAAGGAAGTCTGACCATCTTGTAGGTGGGCGGCCACGTGATCTTTTGACATCCTGTGGGATCCAGTCGGTAATGGCTCTAGTCCAGCGGTTGTCTCCAAATCGCATTACATGTCCAGCCCATCTGATTTTCGATGCCTTGGCAAACGAAACAGCATCCCTGATTCTGGAATAGCGACGGAGGTCAGAACTCCAGATTCCTTCTCTCCTTGGAATATCTCTTACATGTAAAACTCATTTCCAACACAACAGTCAAAAAGGATCTTGGGGCCGGAGGCGATAGTCCTGCAGGTAGGGCGTTTGCCTTGCATGTGGCCTGCCCATGCCCATGGGATCCCGGCATCCCATATGGTCCCCCGAGCACCGCCAGGAGTAATTCCTGAGTGCAGAGCCAGGAGAAACCCCTGAGCATTGCCGGGTGTGACCTAAAAAGCAAAAAAAAAAAAAAAAAAAGATCATGATTTTTACATTTGCTTTGGACTTTCCCAAAATTTGTCACTCTTCCCATCTTTGCAAGTGATACCTTCCATGCTCATTCCATGATCCCTGCCAATATATCCATGTCCCTGCCCTTCCCCATCAGAAACATAACTTTGTTCAGTCAGTGTTACTATGAAATTTTCTCCGAATCAGTCCTGTCTACCGTCTTCATACAATGACCATTGTCAATTTTGTACGAACCTCTCCAACACTTACCTACTACAGAGCATGGCTGGGAGTGCTACCAACCCCACCCCATCCCGGGACTGCTGGATGTGGTGCCTGTTTAAAAATAAATATTAATAGAATGTAAATGGAAGGTTTGGGTGCTGTCTCCTCCCCAGGTGACAGAGTGAATCCAGCCTACCCCAGTGCTCTTACAATTTTAGATCTTCCCTCCCATGTTCCACTATATTTCATTCCTCTAACAAGCTATGGATATTCTCCGTAGGGACTTTACATTACTTTTCTATGTCTAGAATACTCTTTTCTCTGATCGCTCTGTGCTCCATGGCTTGTCTTTCTGGGCTTAGCTTCCATCGGGACCTGAGTTCTATCCTGACCATCTCCTCTCCAGAGGGCTGTTATCACCTCCTGGCTGCTCCTGCCTCCCAGCAGCCCACTTCTCCTCTTCCTCCACACTCAGCAGATTTCAGTCTGGTTGATGCAGTCGGGCAAGATGCAGCCCCTACCTAACCCTCAGTCTCATCCTTTAAGATCTTGTGACCCATTCAACAGCTCATTACAGCCTCTCTGAAATGCTTCAATGGCTGAAAGAGCCCCTTGAGTGTAAATGTGTAAAATAATTTTGCTTTCTAAAGGATGGGCTGTAGCATCACCACGATACTCCATTTCTGGATTCTTCATGATCATGTAATGTTTCACGATCATGGAATGCTTCATGATCATGGAATCCTCTGAACTTTTACACATGCTGTTGCTCCTCCTTATTGCCTTCTTCCACCCTTTCTTTTGGGCCACTTGTTTGCCTTCATTTCTCTCAGAAAAATGGGGTTAGCTCTCCACATCCCTGGAAGTGCTTTTCTGACTTTCTGCTGACTGGGAGTTTGTCCCTGGCTTCCTCTCAGATGTCAAGAATGATTGGGTTGTTCTCCAGTCACTGCCATGAAGGCCATCTCAGAAGCAGAGACTGTACACACATGGGTTTATCTTCATCCTTTGTACCCAGTTGAGACCTTTGCAGAATATTGCAGAAAAGATTTCTGAAGGGTTCTGAAGGAGGCCAGGTGGAAGGCTCTCTGTGGGAGGGTGTCTAGCCCTGGTGCTGCAGCTCAGCTCCTAATGTTTCACACGTGGGGGAGCAACCAAAAAGAAGACTTTCATAAAAGAGGGTGAGTTAGGAGAGCAAAAAAGGCTAATAATTGGGCCAGAGTGATAGTTGGAGTGATAGTACAGCATGGAGGGTGTTTACCTTGCAAGCTGCTGACCCTGGTTGTATCCCCAGCATCCCATATGGTCCCCTGAGCACTGCCAAGAGTAAGAGTACAGAGCCAGGACTAGTCCCTGAGCACCGCTGGGTGTGACCCTAAAAGCAAAATATAAAATAAAGATAAATAAAAGGAAAAGGCTGAGTAGCCTCAAGTGATAGTTGCAATGAACTCTGGTGATCCTGGCTCCTTAATTCTGGGATCTGCCCATCCCAGGCACAGGAGCTTCTGCCCAGTTGGCTTTAACCAAAGGAGCGAGGATTTGGGGTTCTAACCCTGCCTGAGTTAATGCAGTTCTCCTTCTCCTAGGACTTAATCATCAAAGCAGGAAGACACAGAGCCTGGTGCCTCTGACCCTGGTGAATGAGCATGTCTTGGAAGGTAAGATGGCACTCTTGTGGGTAGACTTTCCTTCCCTCTCTGAGTCAGAGCTGCTTGATTCTATGACACATCCCTGGAAGCCTGCACAGAGGAGGGGCCAGGAGGGTGGTGTAGGAACTAGCCAGTCAGATTCTTTCTGGAGACCACAGACGTGAACAGATCTACCAGCGCCAGGCGCCTTAACAACCACGGCTCAAGAGGGGATCTTAGGTTTATACCTTTGAACTGAGCTGGTGCCTCCCCACCCCCATCCCCTAGTGCGAAATGAATGACTTTTCAGGAGCTGAAAGCATTGGATGCATGAGCATGCGGCGAGCCAAATGGGGGGTGTGACGGACAGAGGCACCTACAATGGGCTCATGATGAGATGTGGAACAAGGCTCAAGCATCTTCCATGCCCCCATCACCAACTCCGTTCTCCCCTTCTACTGAGCAGGGCTCAGCCCAGCTGTCCACCTGGCTCCATTCTGCTTTTCTACCTGGCTGCAGGAGCCCTGGGCTGGGTGGTGACCAAGGCAGTCATTTATCTCAGCATCTGTTACCTTTTGCCACTGAAGGAACTCCTCCCTGCAGACTGTGGGACCGAGAACCATAAAGCCATGCTCAGCGCATGCCAATCACAACCTCACCTCATGCTCAGATGAGCCGGGAGTGGCGTGGGGGCAGGCCCAGAGAACGCCCTCCCCTCCCACACCCAGCGCTCCTTGCAGTGTTCTTGCTTGGCTACATTCCTGGCCTCAGATGTAATGCTTATGCTGTGGCTTCCCAAGTTGATCAGGTGCCATAACTGGACTGCCCTCTTCCCTTCTGACTCCACCTCCCCCTGTGGGGCAGTGACGCCTGTACTCTGTGCACCCTTAAATTCCCAGCGAGTCCAGAGAGAGGTAGTGCTTCTACCTGACATCTGCTTGGGCCAAAGACTTGACTTCAGAGTCTGGGAACCCCTGGGCATGATTGCAAACATGTAGATGATCAGTGTCCATGTCTGAGGGGTCTAGGAATGGAAATCATGCATTCTAGAAGGATCTCATCACCATTCAGCACACAGAACATAGGTACCAGATGAAAGAAGCATGAATGAGCAAGGGCTCAGTCCATTTGGCACTCACGGAATGAGCTAAATCAGGAGGAACAGCTATCAGTGTCCCATATAGGGTAGTAGCTAGCTTAGGGTGTCATCTGTCTATCAACCTGAGGACAGTATCTTTCACCTATGGGCTGCATCTCAGGGCCAGAGAAGAAGGGAAGAGACTGTAGATGGTCAGGGCCTTGCCCAGATGCAGAGGTGATGGGAGTTCCTGGGAAACCATACCTCCATCCTATTCTGCTCCTTTGGACTTTTCATTCCCTGTCTCTGCAATGCCATGAAGGTCAGCTTCGCCCAGCACAGAGGAGAGGTTGAAGGTGACCGCACCATGGGAAGCACGGTATCACTGGACAGGAGAAGCTGGTGGCAGAGCCAGGTGGCTGTGACTGGAGCTATGGGCAAAGGGCATGTAGAGACCTAAGTAGAGAGTTTGGGGTCCTGGGCACAAATCAATGAATCCTGGCTTTAATACTTACTGGAGGAAAAAAAATCACTGATTTCTCTTAGACTCAATTTTTTCCCAGTAAAAGGGTCATACATGACTTGACTTATCCACTCTCAGAATTTTTTGTGTAAATCATAACAATATAATTATTGCCTCTCTATAAAGACACCATTGCAAAGTTTTCTGCTCCAAATCTGGTCCCCAGACTAGTAGCACATGTGTTCCCTTGAGCTCATTACAAACACAAACTGTTGTGCTCACCCTGAGGCTTCCTGAGACAGAAGCTCATTTTAACATGATCCCTGAGTGATCCCAAACACACATCAGAGTTGGAGAAAGCAAAAACAGAAGCATCGTAAAGAATGCTTTGTTGCCATATATATTCTTTTTTCTAGAGAACTCCCCCCTCACACAAGTTGGGAGGGGTTCTGTCTTATTTATCTCTGCCTCTACCTAGAGTAGAATTGACCCTTAACTAGTACTGAATGAATGAATGAATGCCTGCCTTTCTCTCGCACACTCCCAAGAGCTCTTCACCCAACTGTGCTATGCCTGTCACAGCAGGAGTGTACGTAGTGATCACAGCTGCTTTTCTACCAGCTGGTGCCAACCACAGATGCAGGCATTTACTGTGTGATTAAGGGCAGAATTATCCACTTAATATGGGTTGTGGGAGATATTTGGCAAGAACCAAGGGACAGAGGTGGGATTTTCATTTCCAAAGATAATGTCTTTCCTAATTATTTAACGCCCTATGTAGCTTGACTCACAGCCAGACAGAAATAAGCCTCCTTAAGACAGAACTCGGCATGTGGGGCTACTGCTCACTTCTGCAGTGGAACTGGGCCTCAGTTGGTCAGGTGCTCTCATCGTGTGATGAGAGTTGGTTATTCAGCTGGGGCTTTGCTGTGCCGAGACCAGTTGACCTTTCTGTCTATAGAGGAAGAAATAGAGGAAGGCAGTTTCTGTCCTAGATGCTGCCATAGGCTAAATCAAGGAAGGGATGAATCCACCATATCAAGCAATAAGTCCTGCAGCCATCAGCTCAGTGCTATGGCAGTATGCCTGCTAACACTATCTCTGTTTACTAATTGCTGGGTAGGGAGAGTGGAATAGAAACTGAACCATAACCTCCCATAAACCATAAGTTTTATGGGAGAGCAGGACAGGCAAACTTAACTCAAGGTTAAAGTGGAATACAGGTGGATGATGGAGAGGCACTTCTGGCAGGAAGTAACCCTTCGGCCGAGCACTGAAGGATGAGCAGGACTTAAGCAATTCTGTAGGGACGTGAGACTGTTGCTGGTATGAGGAAGTGGGAGGGTCACGTCCTCAAGAGAGAGAGTGTTGTAGCAAAGGAAACAGAGCAGCAGTGTTTCTGTGTGACTGGCTGTGATAGAGATATGGGATGGAGGGTGAGTGAGGCTGGGGGAAAGGAGGCAAGGGCGGGTCCTCACTGGGTGGTGGGACGCCTCTGAGGATGTTGGCATTTTATCCTCAGCTCACTGGAGGATGTCTTTCAAACTCCAGGTCTTGTTGGCTCTGAGACACTTTTCAGTTCTTGCTAAAGGAGAGCATGACACTAGAAAGAGGTTTATCTCTGAACTGTGTGGTGTCCTGTCCACTCCTGTATACTTGAGTCTGAGGTGGGTGCCTGCTTCTTCTTGTTTTTTTTTTAATTTCATTATATTACCTTGAGACTATACCACCTATAAGGCAGAGCCTGGCAAGCTAACCATGTTTAATTTACTTGTTGTGCCAAAAACTAGTAACAATTATGGACCTCAGTTCCATGACCTGTAGAATGGTTTGGGGCTCCTCCTGCCCCTGGAGCAAGCAGATGCCCTTGGGTTACACTTTTTTTGTGACAGGACTTATGGAGATGTTACTAGTGCCCACTCGAGCAAATCGATGAACAATGGGAAGACATTGAGTGATACAGTGATTATATTACTTTGAGATAGATCATTACAAAGCTGTTCATGGTTGGGCTTCAGTCATATGTGTTCCAACACCCATTACTCCTCCAGTGCACATTTCCCAATATTCCCAGATTCCTCTCCCTCCCCCCAGCCTGCCTCTATGGCAGGCACTTGTCTTCTCTCTCTCTCTCTTTCTCTTTTTTTTTGTACACCGTGGTTTATAATACGTGCACTGAGAGGTTATCATATATATGTCTTTACCTACTTTCAATACTCAGTTCTAGTTTAGCATTAGCATTTCCAACTATTATTGACAAACTGGTACCTTCTGCATCTTACTTAACAACTGACCCCACATGCTTGTGGTAAATTCCAACCACTGACAACCACTTGGTCCCTGTTTTCCCTGGCCTTGGATATTAGTTTCATACTATTTTTTTATATACAACAAATGCAGACATTCTATATCTGTCGTTTCCCTTCTGACAAATTTCACTCAGCATGATTCTCTCCACGTCCATCCATTTTTGGGGTGCCTGCTTTGTGCCCTTTATGGCCAATCAGAGGAGGCTCTGGGGTGCTCCTCCATATCTGCATAGCTCCTTTCCCCAGATTTTATAGTTGACCTCTCCCAGTTGTCTGTTTCTGGTGCATCCCTTGGAAAGGTTTTCCTTCTCACTGAAGCCTACTTTCCAGGCAGTTAGGAATCCAATCTAAAAAAGGCTTCCCAGAGGTTGGGGTGTGGGGTTCATCAGTAGAACCACCTTGCCCCGTGCTCCCTGGGAGGAAGGCACAGTTTGTGAGGCCAGGTCTGTAATCCCTTGGCACCCATTGTTGCATTGTCCGTCTATACTCCCACCCTCAAAGTCTTGGGAGCTATCCTTATTGGGTGGCTTTGGGTAGGCAGTGGAGCAGAGCAGATGATCTCATGATTGAAGGCTGGCAGAGCTGACCTGAACTATCTATAACCCCTTTCTTACATTATTTTTTTTTATTTTTCCTTTTTTTAAAAAATTATTTCATTGAATCACCGTGCCATAGTTACAAAGCTGCTCATGACTGGGATTCACACACAATGTTCCAACACCCATCCCTCCACCAGTGCACATTTCCAACCACCAATACCCCTTTACCATCTTGCCACACCCCCCATACCCCCACTCTCCGGCCTGGCTCTATGGCAGGCACTTTCCTTCTTTCGCCCTCTCTCTCCCACTGGCATTATGGCTTGCAATAGAATACTGAGAGGTTACCGTGTTCCTCATTGATCAGTATGTTGGTTCTGACCCCTTTCTGTCTTGATTCTGTACCTTGGATGAGTCATCAAGTCTTGGTTTCTGCAGCTGTAAAGCAGAGGCACATCACAACACTCACCCTGTCTCTTCTCAGGGCAGTGCTAAACTCAAACCAAAGGGTGCAGAGGGACGCGCTTGGCAAAATTCTCGGGAGTGTGAGCATTTACGGGCCCATGAGCAGGGCTGGCTCTGTTGCAGGTGGCTCAGGTTCTTTCTGAGGTGTCTAAAGACAGATCAGACCCTGCAATCAAATCATTTGGTTCACTTTCCATCCTCAGTCACTACGTTCCTGTGTGAGGTTTTCAAATTTGGGTTTGTTTAACTACTCTTGCCCTTAATGCTGAGAGGATAACCCAAGTAATAGCCACTTGCTTGGGTGTAAACATTATTTTAGTTCATCATGGTCAAGACCAAATAATTTTTGGTAACCCAAGCAATTTTGCAACACTTTCTTTGGGAAGAAGGGACCTATGGCACACACTCATGTGTAATTATCTCCTCAAGCTTCTTGTTGACATTTTCTGAAATGTTACTGGAGCAACATTTCAGAGATCATTTTTCTTCAAAAATATTTCTCAGGGGCCTGAGCGATAGCACAGTGGGTAGGGCGTTTGCCTTGCATGCGGCCAACCCTGGTTCGATCCTTGGCATCCCATATGGTCCCCTGAACACTGCCAGGATTAATTACTGAGTGAAAGCCAGGAGTAACCCCTGAGCATCACCAGGTGTGACCCAGAAAGAAAAAAAAATCTCAGGGAACCTTTAAAAACAATTAGATTGATATATAGAGGCTTGAGAGATAGTATAGTGAGTAGGGGACTTACCTTGCTTGCAGCCAACCAGAATTCAATCCCAGCATCCCATATGGTCCTCAAAGCCTACCAGAAGTAATTCCTGATTAAAGCACCAGAAGTAATCCCTGAATACCATCAGCTATAATACAACTATCCCCCTTCCTCCAAAAATGATTGAGTCCCTACTATTTCATGCATAACCCTTCACACATATTGCATTTTCTTCTCCTGGAGACCTTGGCCTATTCATAAGTCCATCATTGGATCTGATCACACTAAAAGAGAGGAGAAAGAACCCCTTGGAGTGATGGGGCCTGAAAACTCCCCCAATCCTCAGGCTCCTCCAGACTCTCCAGTCAGAAACAGGCACAGCTTCTTTTCCTTTCCTTGTTTATGGTTGTGAAGTTTATGCTTTTGAGTTTACTTAGCTCAGACCATCCACTCCCTGCAGTCCAAGGCTGGGCTCATTGTCTCTGGCACCTTGAACGACTAATCTGATTGGTTTCGCTAGAGATGGGGTGACAGGGGTGATAGTCACTGAGAGTCACAACCTCAGTGATTAGTCCTCAGCCAGGGGATGCAGTAGCTCTTGACTCACCCTTCTGACTTTGGCTTGGCTGTGCCTTCTCCAGCCTGCCCAGGGAAGCAGAGATGTCCTTCCTCTGCTTCAGTTCTTTTGCTGAATCCTCTTGTACCCTGGTATGGCTACAAAAAGACCTAGGAACACGAAGACCATCATGTGAGCCAAAGCTGATGGCTCAAAGATAAGCCCACACTGGATAAGCTGGAAGATACCATTCACAGGGATGATGGACTGATGGTCATTTGACAAAGTTTACTAGGGGAGAAGAGTGGTTATATACAGGCAGAAAGAGGGGCATGCTTTCAGAACAAGAAACTGGAAGAGGAAAGTGAGTTCTATGGTCACATGGGCTAGGTGGGATGGATTTAACGAGGTATCATGGGATTTCTGTGAGTTAACACAGAAGTGGAACAATCAGCTTGACAGATAGTACAGGTGTTGTGCTCTCTAATCTCAAAACTGGCTACAGGCAGTTGCAAGGCCACTGAGCCCTGCTAATCGGCAGAGAATGCGGGTTCCCCTGGCAACAGTTCACCCCCCATCGAGGCTGGCGCTTGGAGCTTGCCCACAAGCACGACAGTCTGTCCAGGTGGTCAGGGAGCTGTGCCAAGAAGAACTCAACACCCTGGGTAAGACCAAAGGCCTTCACGTTGCTCAGGAGACCTTTTCCTATCTGGATTGGCTTAGCTCTGCAGCCACTCGTTCCTCCCCTCTCCCCTCATTCCCAGTGCTCTGGCCCCAGGGAACCCTGGCAGTTCTCTGGCTAGATAGAACCCTCTCAGATGATAACATAGCTGAGAAGAAGGGGGGCCTCTGCCCCACTGGTATCGCCTCTTCACTCACTGTGCACAGGCCTCAGTCCTATAATTATGCCATCTGAGGGCTGGAGTGATAGCACAGGAAAGGAGTTTGCCTAGCATGTAGCTGACCTGGGTTTTATCCCCAGTATTTCATATGGTCCCTTAAGCACCACCAGGAGTAATTCCTGAGTGCAAAGCCAGGAGTAACCCCTGAGCATTGCTGGGTGTGACCCAAAAAGCAAAAAAAAGAAACAAAACCCTAAACTTAGGTTGAGCCCCCTCTTTTGAACCTTGCATGGCTTAACTCTTGTCTGTATGATAATATGATGGGAAAACAGAATTGGAAGGGAAACTAGCTCCAGGTCCTTAGAGGCAGGACACCAGGTCCAAGGACGTATTTTCAGCAGAAATACACGTGATAAGTTGAGCATCTGTTGGGGGTGTCTGTGCCACCAGGACCCCACTTGACAACGAGGAGGGGAGAGAGAGAGGACACCTAAGTAACATCCTGGCCAAAGAAGAAGTGAGTTACTTGACCTCAAGGCCCCTGGAAGAGCGCCCCTGGTGTGGATTAGAATCTCTCCTGCCCTCAGGGCCCACCTCTGGACACAACCTGTGTGAATATCCCAAAGGGCTTCAGCGCCTTACCTGGGCCAAAGGGGAGACAGAACCTGCCAGGTGAGGATTGAATCCTGGTGTGTAGGATGAGCAGCAAGTAAACCATGGTGGGGCTGAACCCAATCCCCCCTAAACTAATCGATAGTACTCGTTCATTGGCTCCTTTTTCTCGCTTCTCAATACCTTGCTGGTGGTGAGACTGAGAGGGGAGGGAAGGGGAAGTTACGGAGGGCAGCTAACAGGCTCGGCCATGTTTCTCCAGTGGGAATGCAGAATGGGCGCAGGGCGCCTGTTGCACAAGGACACACAGGTGAATGAGTCAGGGCCCAGCCTCAAACTTGTCCTGCTTGTCTGGGGTTGCTTCCGTCTGGAGGAGAGCCAAGAGGAAGCCTGACTCCCAAACAGCTCCGGAGTGCTGTCTCGATGCTCACTGTCCCTCGAGGAAGCGTTTTCTCTAACCAGCTCCACAGAGGAGTCTTGGAATTGGTACCTAGAGCTAGAGTGATAGTCCAGTGTGGATGGTGCTTGCCTTGCATGTTGCCAACCTGGGTTCAAACCCTGGTATCCCACATGGTCCTCCAGACACTTCCAGTAGTAATTCCTGAGTGTAGAGCCAGGAGTAACCCCCTGAGTATTGCTGAGTATGACCCAAAAATATAAAAAGAAAGAAAAAAGAATGGCATCTATGGCTGGAGCGATAGCACAGTGAGTAGGGCTTTTGCCTTGCACATGGTTGACCCGGGTTTGATCCCTTGTATCCATAGCACCACCAGCAGTAATTCCTGAGCACAGAGCCAGGAGAAACCCTTGAGCATCACCAGGTGTTTCCCAAACAAAACAAAACATGAAACCTAGTCAGTGCTCTTTGCATCATTGGGGGCCATGCGTTTGTGGGTCCAAGATGGTGCTGCTCCAATGCACTTCCATTTCAGGAGGCATGGCCAGAGCACCTACTGTGTGCTGGCTGTGGTCCTGTTCCATCAAAGATCTTGGTCGGGGTGATAGCACAGTGGAGAGGGCATTTGCCTTGCACGTGGCTGACTAGGATTCTATCTGCAGCATCCCATATGGTCCCCGAGCATTGCAAGGAGTAATTCCTGAATGCAGAGCCAGGAGCAACCCTGAGCATCACAGGGTATGACCCAAAAAGCTAAAAAAAAACAAAACAAAACAAACCCACAGATTAGGGTAAACTCAGACATTCAGTCCTGCAGCAAGAAAGGAAGTGTAGCCAAATGATCCACAAATTACATGTGTGACAGACATATGCATGGAGAGATGGAATTCTGGTTCTGGTCTTGGGAGGTCGGAAAAGAAGCCCCAGAAAGACCTCCCAGTTAGACTTTGAAACATAAATACGATCTTTCCAGTCTAAGACCAGAGGCTGTCTGCGCATGATGTCAGCAGAGTTCACATCAGTAGGTCTGACAGGAAGCAGAAACTGCCCATCCAGCTGCAGGTTAAAGAAGTTTTTCTCCTAGGAACAAAACTTCTAGAATCCATGCAGAAAGCAAGATTCACTCTGCTGCTTCTGGGTCTGTCTTCTGCTTCTGTATTTGTCCACAGACATTTGGGCTATTCATATTTCCTTGATGGGCTGGAAAGTATAGAGGCCAGAGAGCTTGAGCCTTCTTTACTTTTATTGGCCTAGTAAATAGTATAGAACTAAAAGAGTGCACATGTGAACATGTGTTTGCTAATGTCCATGTTCATGTAGAGCCCATGGAGAATGTGTCTTCCTTCTGGAACAGATCTTGAGAGATGGATTATAACTATTTATAGTGAAGGAGTCTAAATTATTTCTAGAATTTTCTTATACAGACATATTTACATAATCATAGGCAGGTATGTATGTGCATGCTTGTTTATATGGGTGTTCTTCAGGTACTGAAATCATTCATCTCAAATATATCAGTGGTTTCTTCAGAGGATTAAGTTGAGAAGCAGAGCTTGAAGAGCTAGTTCAAGACCATTGGCTACAGCTGTTCATGTTGTGCACTGCGCAATTCTTGGAGCCATTCATTTAGACATAATCAGCATTTTGTAAATTTAAACAGTGATCAAAACAGAAAATGACTAAACTACTTCCTTTTCAGAGTTCTTCCCTTATTTTCCTAAAATGTTTAAAATGCATTAGCATATCTTTCATATTCAAAATGTTTAATGAGTTGTAGATAATTTGGGAGAGATTAAAAAAGTATAAAGGAAAACATTAAAATGACCTATATTTACTAATAGGAGAATTATACAATAGCATTTTTATCCATGAAATTGCCTTTATGATTTTTATGTTCATATATTTAAATAATTTTGGAAAATACAGAAACATGTAAAGGAAATAAAAATCAAGTCTACTTCCCCACCCAAAGATTGGTAGCATTTTTGGCATTTTTCTCCAGCTTTTTCTGTATTAAATACAATTTCAAACCCTCATTTAATGAATGCTTAACTTGAACAACAAAATGTGCTAGTGTTTGCTGGATATTAACTCCTTAATTCCCATAGAAGCTTGACATAGGGTTGCGAAGACCATTTTATGGAACATACAAACCAAAGATGAAGAAACTGGGTTTCCTAGATTCACGTGTACTTGCCTGATTCCCAACCTACGTTCTTTAGTTTTTTTGTTTTGTGGGTTATACCCGGAGATGCTCAGGGATTACTTCTGGCTCTACACTCAGGAATTATTTCTGGAAGTGCTGGGAACCATATGGTATGCCGGGGATCAAACCCAGGTCAGTTGTGTTCAAGGCAAATGTCCTACCTGCTGAACTATCACTCTAGCCCTCCAACCTATGTTCTTTTTTTTTTTTTTTTTGGGTCACACCCGGCGATGCTCAGGGTGTTTCTCCTGGCTCTGCACTCAGGAATGACTCCTGGCAGTGCTCGGGGGACCATATGGGATGCCGGGATCGAACCCAGGCCGGCATGGCCGCGGCGCGTGCAAGGCAAACGCCCTACCTGCTGGGCTATCGCTCCGGCCCCCTATGTTCTTAATGATTCCTACATGCTTCCTCAAAATCACACTTGCAGGCAAGAACACATTCACACACCTAAGACATGTGTTGAGCAGGCGTTATCATGCTACATTCACAGACAGATGTGCACACTCACACCTCTGACCACACTGACACCTGCACACACACTCCTATTTGCTAATATGCTCCACCAGGAGACCCAGCTCTCTCCTCCCACTCTACACACTGACACTCACACACACCCCTACACCGTCTCTAGAAACAGCTCTCTTCTCCCATTCCACACACTGACATGCAGACACACCCTCATACCTACACACGAAACCTTTATACCTCTACACAGTCTGTCTACACAGCTCTCTTATGCTCCACACAGTGACATGCACACACACACACACACATACACAATCAGGTGACATGCTGCATCTTCATGTCACAATTGCCTGTGCCTTTTATTTTGACATATTGTGTTGTAATTTTACCTATATATAAAATTAAATAATTTAAATTTTGAATTAAAATTAAAATGGAATCATTTTAGTTTTCGTGGCATAATTTTAGTGGACATGTCATGTTAAAACATTAAAATTTTTTTAATTGAATCATAGTGAGATACACAGTAACAAAATTGTTCATGTTTGGGTTTTAGTCATATATGTTCCAACACCCATCCCTTCACCTGTGCACATTTCCCACCACCAATGTCCCCAGTTTCTCTCTTGGTGCTACCATACCTTCACTCTGAGCCTGCTCCCTTAGCAGCACTTTTCTTCTCTCTCTCTCTCTTCCTCTCTCTCTCTCTCTCTCTCTTTCCATTGACTGATCCAGATTCCATCCCTAGTGTGGCCTCCTGTGCCCACACCTGGAGTGATCTCTGAGCACCCACAAGCTAACAGGACACCCTGTTAGCTTCTGGGCCTGCCTATGTTCTTTAAAGCATTGAGGGAATACTATCCTATAGGTTTTCTGTATCACATGTGAATTCAGAAATGCTGTCTCCTTCAATGACAAATGACCTCCCTTGTGACTCACAGTCTGTGGCATCAATAATCTTTGTGGCGTTCCGGAGAAACCCAGAATCTATGCTCTGCTGCCCCCACTCCCTGCCTGTCCACCCTCCCCACACTCCATTCATGATTTTGCAACCTGCCTTGTCATTAGCTTTGTAGGTTATGAACAGGCATATTGACAGAGATGGACACAGCGCTCAGGACATGAAAACTCCAAGGAATTGGAAGCTCCCTGCAGAATTCATTGCATGTCATCACATCTGCTCTGGACAGCGTAGTGAATGTAATGTGCCTGGTAAGCTCAGTCATGGAAAATGTATTGGAGTCCTGACGGACCAACCCCAGTGCTTCTCTTTGTCTCTTTGACCCACTCCTTCTGGGGAGGGCTCAGCTAGGAGCCTAGTTCACTGGGAGCCCCCAGTTCCTCCCAAGTCCTTGTTCTTTTCTCTGTGAGAAGAATGTGCCTTCCCCTTGCAGGCCTGGATTTGGATGCACAGAAGCCGCATGTGGCCACATCCCATTACCCAGAGCGAGGTCCCTGGAGAGGGGTTCCAGCTGGGAGCACACTGCTAAAGCCCCTCTAATGGCCCGGTCAGCTGTTGGGAGTGTAAACACATTTCTCCCCATTCAGGGCCATTTGCCCCTCTCTGTGACCTCAGTGGCTCTCAGACCCCCCCCCGTGGCCCAGCTGGCAAACTCTGTCAAGCCAAAGCAGGTGATGGTGGGGCTGCTGTTAGGTAATCAGTGAGTTTAATTAGCTGGGGTGGAAGTGATAATGGGACCCCCTGTGGGGCTGGGTCCTGGGGAGCCCTTGATGGCTGGAGTTGCAAGCAAGAGAAAAAGGCTTGCTGCCGCCTGCCATAAAGATGTTTCTAGCACAGGCGGTGTGTGTGCCTGGGTTGGGAGAGGGGGGCAGGAGGATGCTTCATCCTCAATGAGGAAGCTCAGGACTGAGCTCTGGCAATTTAGAGAGTTGGTAGGCAGCTGATCAATTTGGTTCCATAGAAACCAGTCTAGAAATTGTGTGTGTGTGTGTGGGGGGTGGGGGGGGTGGGAGGAATCGGTGTATGTGTGGGGTGGATATTGATAATTAATTGGTACAGGATTTTGTGAAATTAAGATTGGGGAAGGTTGTAGAGAATGAGTACAGGATTTGGGGAAGGGACATGTTTGGTGAGACCCAATGGCATTCAGACCCTGGCACTGCCACTCTTTAGTTAGCCTCAGGCTGGTCAACCAGCTTCTCTCTGCTTCTGATACAGAGGCTCATCCCTCTCTCTTGGGTCTATTGTTGAGGCTTTAGAAATGTCATCACGATGGATGCATCACTAGGAGCAACTTCAGTGTTCCTAGTGATCTCCCCTCCTTCTCCATAGGGATGGTTTTGTACGTGATATCAATAAAAACACAATCCACCAACCAAAAGATGGTTCCTTGCAGGCCTAATAAGGTCCCTGAGTACTTGGTGAAATATAGTTATGGTTGGGGATGTGACTCAATGTTGAAGCACATGCCTGGCATGCCTGGACCCAGATTGGATCCTTGGCACCATCAAAATACAATACAACAGCACACAGTTTTGCTTCTCAAAGAGTTGGATAAGAGACACTGACTGCATTTTCACTTGGCTTTTAAGCCCCATGCAGAACAGGCCCTGGGCTTTCCAGATAAACATGAAAGACGAGAGGGAGGGAGCAGCTGTGGACACGGAAGCATGGCTGGTTTGGGTGTGTTGCTGGCGTGCGGTTCTGGAACTGTGACACCTTGCATATTGTGAAATTCACCACAAACGTTGTCAAGGCTTATTCTGTGTGGGTTACTTGAAGAGCTAAAGTAAAATTTCTCCATCTGTCATATATCCATCATCTTCAGAACTGTTTTCTTCTTACATTCCATATATATACATACATATAATATATATATATATATATATATATATATATGTTTATATATATCCCCAGAGATGCAAAAAAGAAAATTAAAAAATGTATTCCCATAAATACCCAGTAATGATTTGGTATATATATTTTTTCTAGTTGCATCAAAGTATAAATAGAATTTTTCATCAAAATGCATCACTTTTGCTCACTGGGTGCATGTTCCGTCCTGCAACTGAAAATGTTGAGCCTTATTCAGTGTCTGCAGGTCATTTCTGTAACATTGTGTTTCTCAGCTTTCTGTCATGGTTTATTGGCTCAACTTGCAAAGAATCCTACTTCCTTTTTCTTCCATCTATTAAAAAATTGAGATAATTTACTTGCCACAAATTATCACTTTTAAACTTTAAGGTTCAGGGGTTTGGGGTATATGTCCCATATACTTGTACCAAAAATAAGCATGACAGATTTTTAATTTAAGAGCAGTTCCATCAGCCTCAAAGAAACCACCTGTTTCTCCCTTTCCTCCAACTCCTGGCAAAGAGAAACTAGTGTTGCTGAGGTGGTATATGTTATGCTCCCAACTGATATGTGATTGTTGCTGATAATCATGCAACAATACCATATATGTGATATATGATATATGATCCTCACCATTGATACATGATTGCTGATAATTGTGCAACAATACCACAATGATGAGTCTATCAGTTTTGATCCAGTTCAATGACATTTATGAACTCTAGTCAAATTCCTATACATATGTTGCTATACTTTGAAAAGGAGTATTACAGGGGGCTGGAGCAATAGCACAGCAGTAAGGCATTTGCCTTATGCACGGTTGACTCAGGTTAGATCCCCGGCATCCCATTTGATCCCCAAGCACCGCAGGAAGTAACCCCTGAGCATTGCCGGGTATGACCCAAAAAAAGCAAAAAAAAAGAAAAAAAAGAAAAGTAATGTTACATTTTTGAATAAGGTAGTAAGGGTGAGAAAAAAAAGAATTCAAATATATTTCTAAATCTGCAGAACTGGAAACATCTTTTCAAGATTCCTAAGAGTAGTCATTACAAAATCTCTTTTGTGAATTCTGCTTATGGAGTGTACCAGGCATTGTAAATTGGGAAATTAGATTTCCCAATTTGTCTTTTCAAAAAAATTGTCTTTTCACAGTGGATGCAAATTCCTGTATCTCCATCTTTGAGGATAAAGTTGTGGTTTGTGTTGCTTTGGACCATCTTAGAGAGGACATGGCAGTAGGAAAACTTGACAGAATCAATTCTCTTCATAGTTTCTAGAAGAGGTTTTTATTGTTGAACTAAAAAAAAAAAATAGGTCTCCATCTGATGAGGAAGGAATCTGGTAACTTCAAGGAAACCTCACCTACATTTGCATATGTAGGCCATTTTTAAAAATTCCTTCTAATTACAAAATTATTACTCTGAGCATACTCATGAATTAGGAGTCAGGGGCTAATAAGAACTTGGTCTTCCATGAGTTTCTTTCAGTCGTCTCATGAAGTTAGCATTAGTGTATTTATAAACACAGAGCATGGAAGTACTACACAGACCAACGGATACTCAAGCAATCTCCTCTTCCTGGAGGGGACTGGGCATGGCCATTGTTCCTTGTACCGATTTCTTCCCAGAGCCTGACTCACTACCTGCACCTTGCCCCACCCCAAAGTCAAGACAGAACCACATTCTGCAGATCTTCCCTGAGATCTTCTACACCTAGAAACCAAGAGGGGGATCCTGTGTCTTAGTGCTTGGAGTTTTGGTTCCTCCTTTTTTCCCTCCCACCTGGGGCAAATCACTGACCTGGCCCCATTTCCTCATCTGCAGAGGACGGGGGGATATGTGGCCTGTTTTTGTGATGAAGAATAGCCAAGTAAATGTGAATCCCTGGAATGGGTCTAGCTGGGTAGGTTAATCCTGAGCCTGTCCCCAGAGTTCCTTCTCAGCTATCAGTCACATCTACCTCCTCTTTGTATGTTTAGAAAAAGTGGCTGTGGGGCAGAAAGGCCCTTCAAAAGCCACCTTGATCTTGAGAATGATTCTATAAAGGGATCTGCTTGTCTTCTAGTGTTTGTCTAAAGCATAGACTGGTGCTCTGTAGGTCTGAGTCAGGCCCAGCACTTGGTTTCTGTTCTCCAAGTCCTTGGTCTCACCCATGGTGTGGGAATTCCATGCTGGACTCCCTGCACATCTGAAGGACAGGAATTTGTTCTGAGAAGTACACCAGGGGGCACTTCCATCCTCAGGGAATGGCTTACAGTCTAATCACACAGATGGCAGAATCTGCTGCACACCTACACCAGATGATAGAAGCTTTGCAGTCAACAGTTGAAGTTGTAAGTGTGAGAAGGCTGAAGACTCTACTGGTTTACCTTGTGGTGTCCATAGCTGGAACCCATTATGTCCTGTCAGCCTCTCTCCTTTCAGCCCATTCTGGCAAGTGTCCCATGATGCAAAATTATGCTATAAATATGGAAACTGAGGCAGGCTTTCTGTTAGCCATGCTCAAGATGATTGAAACAGGAAAGGGTAGAACTCAATAATGTCAACTGCATTCAACCCTCCACCCCAAGCCCCACAAGAATTAAATATGGTGTGGTTTTATGAGCTTCTAAGGCTCATCATATACTTTCTTGTACTTCCTCCCACTCCAGTGGGGAGCCAGGAGTTGAATTCAGCCTGAGACCTTCAGCAAAATTCAGGATTATAAGACTCTCTGAATTAGGGTTAGTAAAAAAAAACACACTCGCCTGTACACCACACACACACACACACACACACACACACACACACATATCCACACACATACACACAGTGACTTTTAAAGCTGCTAAAAGCCTGGTAAAATCCAATTATAGATGAATCAATCGATTATAAAGAAAGGGGGCAGAAGAAAGGAAAGAATGGTAGAGAGACATGGAGCCAAATTACAGTTGGATAATAGAATTAAGAGTCTGTAGGAGAACTGGGAAAAATAACAAAGGGATCAAGGCTGGGGATTCGTTCACAGTTCTGTAATGATTTGATTCTTGTTCAGCCTCTTGACTCCAAAGAAGGGTTATTAGGCCAGAATCTCCTAACATCTGATCACATTGAAAAGAGCCAGGATTAAATTTGGTAAATCCCTAGTTGGAAGATAAATGAGCCACGTGTGGCCTCAGGAACAGAGGATTATGTTTGGGTTAAACAGATGCTCAAGTTAAGGATGAAAGCAGAGGGCCCAGAATCCTGCAATGAGAGGGGAAGGCAAAAGCTATATCTTTGGTTGGCAGAGAGGCAGGCTCAGTGTAGAATTGTGTTTCCTAAGTAATTCTGGCTCAGTTCTCAAAGAAACATCTCATTGTCAAGTATAGAATTTCCCTTTTGCATGCAAACATTGGAGAAAAAAAGCCACATGCAAGTTGAATTTTATTTTTTCATTTTGGGTAGAAAGGGTGATAAGAAGGAAAGGGGTGTTAATCCAGCAAGCATCTCTACAGCTGTGTCTATTATCGGTGGGTTCTAGAATAACATCCGTTTCTATGTATTTATGGAAAGACGTTCTTAACTAGGCCACAGAAAGAGCCAGTGCATCTATAAATAAATGAAGGCAGCAGGAGGCAAGGGGGATGGTCCCTCCGGCTGCAGCCTGGCTGCTAGCCATGCAGCTGTCATCTTTGTGCGGGGCCAGGCTGTGCATGGTGCTCACAACCCTGGGCTGTGAGAGGTGGGTGTGTCAAGGGCCTGTGGGGGCGCACCTTCACCAGTAACCTCAAGGCAGTGCAGATAGTGGGTTTCTCCGTGATTCAAGGGTCCTGGGGCTGGCTTGCTGGGCCCAGAGCTCCTGACTCCATGACTCAGCAGAGGGAGGTGAGCGGGTAGCATGGTAGCTTGGGAATCAGCTGCACTGCCTGGGCTCAGGCTGGGCTGATTAACAGCTGGTGCTGCTGGGGTGGGGAGCCACAAACTATCCATGACTCCATAAGAATCATGGAGGGAGGAATGGGAAGGGAAGCCATTCTAGAACTGGCTTCTACCAGGCTGTACCCTTTGAGATTTTCTGGAAGCTTCAGAATTCCACTTGGAGATATCCCCCCTGTGCATGCAGTTAGAGTTGGCAGAAAAATTAAAATGAAAAAAGAGAGAGAAAAAGAAGCCTGTTCCTTTAGAAAAACGAGGCTGGTCAATGGGAGAGCAGGAAGTTGATCCAAGAAGTTTGATTTTGAAGAGATGACTCCTTTGATGCTTAAGCTCCCAGCAGACAGGACTCAGCATTTCTGTTAATGGTGGAAACTTAACCTCTTTTATTCCCTCCCCCATTTGTCAATAATTCGTTGATAGATGTCTATATGCTCTTCATCATAGAAAATTCCACAAAAACAATTCTACAATCTCTGCTTTGGGAATACCATCATTTAAAATTTTTCAATAATTTGTCTTCTGCCAGAGCAAGAATTCTCTAAGAATCCCCACCAGACAGAAGAAAGAAATCTGGTCATTGACAAGATAGATTTTATTTTTCTCCTCCTCCTTCCTTTCCTCTTGGTTAGAATTTGGGTTTATATGCTGTTTCTATGACAAGAGTATCTTTATTTGTCCAACCTGAAGGGCAGTTTATTAAAGTCAGAGAAAGATAACCTGAAGATCTTATTAAAACCTGGTATCTTTGTTGTGTCAATTTTTCATTTTTTGACTTCGCCAGCTCTAAGGTGTCACACATTGTGGATCAGAATTAGTTATCATCATGGAAGAAAAATTCAGATGAACTGAAAAAAAGAAACAGGGTCCAGAGAAATAGTTCAGCAGGTATATTGCCATGCATGTGGTTGAGCCAGGTTTGATCCCTTGTGGACCTCTAAACTCACTAGCAGTGATCCCTGGGCACAGAGGCAGGAGTAAGCCCTGAGCAAAGCCTGGTATGGCCCCCAAACAAAAAAATAAATAAATTTTAAAAGAAGCAAAGAAAAAGTATTATAAAAAGTAATTAGAATAAAAAGGCAAATATTTCCCCATAGATATTTGCCCACCTCTACCATAAGGGATACATGTACAATTTTAAATAAACTCAAGTAAACTTGTCCCAAAAATACCACTGGCTCAGCTCCTTACACTTTTTTTTTTTTTTTGTTTGTTTTTTGGTGTCATATTCAGAGATGCTCAGGAGTTACTCCTGGATCTACAATCAGGAATTATTCCTGGTGGTGCTTGGGAGACCATCTGGGATGCTGGGGATTGAACCTGAGTTGCTACATGCAAGGCAAACACTCTACCCTCTGGACTATAGCTCCGGCCCCTGCATTTCAAATTCTTAACCAATTTTCTTTTAATCACACCTGATTAAATGAAATAGCCTTGTACATACTACCTCATGTATTAAAATGGAAATTGAAGTAAATTCTAGGGCGAAAATCTTGTTATTAAATAACAGAAGATTTAATATTAATAACACCCCCAAATAACCAGTAATAACAATTTATCCCATTTTGAAAGACCTTCAAAATTTATTAGGAATTGAAAAGCATTTGTCTTAGATCAATAGGAAGGCTTCTCACGGATATACTATATTTTTATATGTCACTTCTAAGTATATCAATGAGAAGTTTACATATCTGCTGAATGATGTAACAGCCTGAAGTAATCCAGTCGTGCGCCATGTTTCTTATATTTCTTATGAAAAGTTAGGTTGAGTCAGAAGCATAGTAAATGAGTTAACTCTGTGTGTGTGTGTGTGTGTGTGTGTGTGTATAATGCGTGTTGGGCCACACCTGAGCTCAGTGGTGCTCAGAGGAGTCTACCATCCTGTGGGGGCCACAAACTTGAGTCTCCATTGCAGACATAGTCTATCGCGCCTCTCTGCTGCCTGACACTTCACCACCGCCAAGCTGCATTTGGGGCAGGAAAGACGAAGCACTTCTCATTTATTCATTTTTTCTCAAGTGACCTGGGCATTCTGGTTCTCTTCAGCCAACCCCTAGCTCTGACCGGTTTTGCTTTCCTCTCCTATGAGGCTCATTCATGAGAAGCCCCCACACCATCCTTTTGACAGCCCCCTGGCTCAGCTCAAAGTCTGTAGGTGAACAGGCAAGAAGCCAGCCAATGCTGACGCCACCCCTGTGGCCATCTGTGACAAGTCCGTGTCTGGCTCCTTACTAACAAGTCCTTGTTCCCTGCATGACTCAGACACTGGGCCCACCCCTTTTCCCGGGCCACACAGGCCTCTCATTCTTGTCTTCTGATAGTCTCTGAACTACCAGGAGTTGGAACCCAATCCTTCATGAAGGAGGGTCAAGGTTTCTTGAGCAACAGTCCAGAGCTGCTGCACACCTTCAGTCAATCAGTGCCTGGAGGTTTTATCTGGGCAGGGGAAGGCGGGTGGCACCGGTGGTGCTCAGTGACCACTCCTGGCTGCACTCAGTCCCAGGGATCAGTTCCAGTGGTCTCTGTGGACCATGTGGGGTGCTTGCTACTGATTGAACCCAGGTAGGCTGCGTGGAAGGCAAAGGCCCTCTCAGCTATTGCTTAGCCCTTAAGCCTTTATCTTTTCAACTACTGGCTCCCCCATTGGAAAGAACTGCCAGAGGCCTCATCACAGAGACTCTAAGACCCTCACACTGAACTCTGAAAATTGTGCCAGAGAACAGGGAGCCCAGACTGCTGGCCAGGCAGTGTATTAGGAATCTCAGCAAAAGCAATGACCCTTTTTAAAAATTTTTTTTTATTATACCACCATTAGATATATAAGATGTTCATGTTTGAGTTCTGGTTCTACAGTGTTCTAGCACCCATCCCTCCACCTGTGCCCATCTCCCATCACCAATGTCCCCATCTTCCTTCCCTCCCCCCAGCCTGCCCCCCCATGATAGTTTCTTTATCTTCTTTCTCTCTTTTTTCTTTCTCTCTCCTCTCTTTCTCTCCTTGTTTCCCCTTTCTTACACATTGTGGATTGTAATATATTCTAGAACATGATTGGTTCCACTAGTTTGATGTACCGCGCTGGCCTCTCCCTGCACGTCTGAGTCTCAAAAGCAGGGACTCTAAAGTGCTGTTCAGGGACCAGAGTGATAGCCCAGCGGGTAGGGCTTTTTGCCTTGTACAAGGCCGGCCTGTGCCAGCCTGGGTTTGATCCCGGCATCCCATATGGTCCCCCAGCACTGCCAGGAGTAATTCCTGAGTGCAGAGCCAGGAGTAACCCCTGAGCATTGCTGGGTGTGACCCAAAAAAAAAAACAAAACCAAAAAAAAATAAAGTGCTGTGTCATCCCCGCCTCTGGACTAGGGGCTTCACAGGCAGGTTCTAATGAGCACTGAGCTCATCCCCGAGGGAAGCAAAGAAGCCGCTTGGAACTGGTCTTCCTGCCTCTGCTTTGGCTTTCCGCCAGCCTGCCCTATCACCATGGCACTCTCAGGCTTCAGATCTTTAATGACTTCCCTTTAACCTCTATTTAACAAGAGGAAGAATATGTTCATAATGTACATGGGAAGAAGTCCCATACATGTGTGCTCCTGCTTCTCCTGATTTGCCAGGCAGAGCCACCTTGTCTATTGTACACTGGGGACTGCCTACTCTTCCAGTCTCACAACTGGCATTTCTTTGCTTGATTTTGTGCTATATCTGGCAATGCTGAGGGTTTACTCCTGGCTCTGTGCTTAGGGATCACTCCTGTTGGAGCTCAAGGGACCATGCTTGGTACCAGTGATTGAACTCAAGTGGCCAGCTGCCAAGCATTAATGCCATGCTAGCTGTGCAGTCTTCGCTCCTGGATTCTAATTTAATATTCTTCTTTCCAATCTTGCAATGCCCCAACATTGGTCAAGTCCCAGTCACACAGTAGGTGGTTTTAGTGATAAGTGTGTGTTAAAATGATCGAGAAACTTAATCTCTGTCATGTTTTGGCATGTCACTATGGAATCATTATTAATGAAGGAAGGTATTGGAATAAAATCCCCCACCTAGCCTTCCAGCAAAGTTAACTAATATGTACTAGTGAGTTTTGAAATTTCTTGACTGGGCCAGAATGATAGCACAGTGGGGAGGGTGTTTGCCCTCGCACTCAGCCAACCTGGGTTCAATCTCTGGCATCCCATAAAGTCTCCTGAGTAGCACTAGAAGTGATTTCTGATCTGAGCACAGAACCAGGAGAAACCCCTGAGCATTGTTGGGTGTGGCCTAAAACCTAAAAAATTAAACAATAAAAATAAACCTCTTGTCTCTTAATAAAAGGCAATACATGTGCTTATATTGCTTTTTGGACTGATACAATGTGGGTATCTCTTCTCTTAATTTAATCCCATAGTTTTTATTGTTATTGCTTGAAAGTACAGATTTGTTCTTGGACATTTGGGTTGTTTCTAGATTCTGGCTATTGTGAATAGAGCTGCAGTGAACATAGGAGTGCAGAGGTCTTTTCTGCATTGTGTTTCTGGGCTCTTGGGATATATTCCAAGTGGAATGGCTAAATCTATGGAAGGGCGCTTACTTTTTAGACTTTTTGAGGAATGTCTGTATTGTTTTCCAAAGAGCCTGGACCAGTTGTCATTCCCATCAGCAGTGAATGACGTCCCCTTTGCCTGCATACATGCCAGCACTAGTTTTGTCCCTTTTGATGAGTGCCAGTTTCACTGGTGCCTCTATTAACAAAAAAAGACTATGACATTATGGTCTAGTTAAAGTGGACAGACTGCTTCAAGATCTGCAGAGTGAGGAGGCCCAACTTGTTGTCTGACTGACTTCTCACACTGGGCCAGGGCTGATGTCTGGCTGGGAGCGCTCAGAGTCTTGGGCAGTTCCTCTGAGGGAGCAGTGAGCTTTACAGTGAGGCCGAGTGCAGTGGCACTGGTACCCCTGTGTCTGAACTAACCAGGAGGGCTAATAGCATTCCCTCCAGTTTTCTGGTGGCTCCTAAACTGTAGTTGCAAGACATGAAAAGAGTGACAGTGTTTCCTTCCCACCCCTCTCTTTGTCCTGGATTAAGCTACCCCTAAAGACCACATTTTTTTTTTTTTTGAGGTGGGCCTGGGGTGGGTTGTTGGAGCACACACTTAGTGTGCTTAGGGCTCACTCCTGGTTCAGTGCTCAGGGCTCACTCCTGGCTCAGTGCTCAGGGCTCACTCCTGGCTCAGTGTTCATACAGGTGCTCAGGGCATCATAGGTAGTGCATATTTGTTTGTTTGTTTGTTTTTTGCTTTTGGGGGTCACATCCAGCAATGCTCAGAGCTTATTTCTGACTCTTCACTCAGGAATTACTCCTGGCAGTAGCCGGGGGACCATATGGGATGCTGGGGATTGAACCCTACCAGCTGTGCTATGGGCCCCACTGTTCCAAGGTGGGTGCTTTAATCCCAGCACTGTCTTCCTTACCCCAGTGCTCTAGAATTCTGATCCCATTGGAAGGAGAGGGGTTCCCAGGAGGAAATGGCTGGGATTGAGTTTCTTTGGTGACTCAGGGCTTCTAAGGACTATGTTTACATGACAAAAAGGCCTTGTAAACAAAGTGAGCAGATAAATGGCCAACCAGCCTCACTCCAGAGCTCTAGGAAAAGGCCAGGGGTAGGTCAGCTTCGGACCTTCCTCATGCTGCTCACTTCAAGGCTAGCAAGTAGAAAGGCCAGTGGCCACACAATCAGAGACTTCAGCATCCTTGAGGCAGACACTTCCCTGCAGGGAGAGGAAATGAGCCAGGGCAGAGGAGGTGGGGAGGCTTTGTAGAATACTGAGTAGTTGGGCTGATCCCCTGATAATACCAAGGAGGGAGTCAGGGAGATCACAAGGTTTGCAAATAATTCTGGGTGTAGGGGACTTAATTATGGTTGGATATTACTGAAAATAAAATTAGGGAGAACTTTAACGGTGACAATCCCAAAGATCCAAACTATGAAAATATGCTAGAGAAACTGGCATGTTTTTCTCCTGTAGAGTATCTTGACTTTAATGTAGTGGGATACCAAGGACGTGACCCTTCTGAGTATTGAGAGCTGTTGAGATTGAGTAATAAAAGAAAAAGTTAAAAATAAAAAAGTAAAACTACCTTTACTCATCATTTGCAGACCTTTAGTCTAGAAGAAAAAGACTGAGTATTTCACCCAAACAGCTTCAGACCTAACTAAAGACTTCAGCAATGGGGCCGGAGCGATAGCCCAGCAGGTAGGGCGCTTGCCTTGCACGTGGCCATCCTGTGCCAGCCTGGGTTTGATCCCCGGCATCCCATATGGTCCCCTGAGCACCGCCAGGAGTAATTCCTGAGTGCAGAGCCAGGAGTAACCCCTGAGCATTGCCGGGTGTGACCCAAAAAAGCAAAAAAAGAAAATAAAAAATAAAAATAAATAAAAAGGGACACAGAACCCTGCTTAAAAAAAAAAAAGACTTCAGCAAGGATGAAGATTGGGTATGGAAAGCAGAGAGTCAGTTGGGGGAGATGATAAAAGGAAGGTACAGTTTAAAAAAATGCAGATTTTTCTTTCTTTTCCATTGAAAAGAGATAAGATTAGCTCTCTCAGAAGATGGCCCTAAGCAGCGCTTTTCAGTGCCTGTATTTTTCAAATACCTCCACCCAGGGTTCAGAGCTCCTCCTAGGAAACAACCTCTCGACCTTGTTTGGGACCTTAGGGCTTTTGTTCCCTGTAACTTTCTGTGCTCCTTTTTCCAAGGGTCAGTGCTGGGATAGAACCTCTCCACTCTCAAGGAAAGGAGGGTGGTGTGGGAGTGGTGGCTTCTCCGTTGCTGGGGCTTCCACAGAGCCAGGGAAGGACTCCTCGTCAAGGTGAGCTACAGACCATCATGAAGGGAATATTCTTCTGTGTACTGAAATATCACTTTTTGTTAACATTTTGTTTTGGGACACACCCAGTGGTCCTGGGTTGCCGGTGATGTCGTAACAGCTGTGTGCTTTGGGTTCCATCCTGGTCTCAAGGGACCCTGCAGTGCTGAGACTTGAACCTGTGTCTACGTCATGAAATGCAAGTGTGCTGGCCCCCGTTGCTGACCTATCTCTCTGGCCCCAGGCTTGCAAGTTTTTGCTTAAGATTTCTGCCTTTCTTTTGAGAGGGGACAACAGGATATAGTGGAAAGACAGGTTTTAGAAGCACACCAGGAAATACTCTACCTAGTAGTGAAACATTCTGGAAAGATAGCTTAGACTTTGCGGAGGTTTGTTCATTAATTAAATGAAAACTGTGATAGGGAAATGGGGATACTGAGGGTAAACTACAAGGGGAGGTTTTTTTCTAAGGGACATTAGTCCTAGGATTGGAGTGTTTGCTTGGATTTGATTCCTGATATCGCTTGGGTCCCTGAAGCATCACTGGGATTGCCCTGATGAACCTCTCCTGTTGCTAAGCATCTCCACGAGTGGCCTCAGTTCCCCCTCATCACTGATTAGGCTATTCCCATCCCCAAAGAAACTTACTGGGAGGTTCTTGATGAGAACCAAGGCTGTGAGAATGGTAGCAGCAGATGAGTCCTGCAGGACGCTGCAAGCCTCGAATGCGCACATCCTATCAATTCAAACACCTCCAGAGAAGATGATTAGCATTTTTCCCCCCTGAAACAGAAGAAGCTTGAGACAGTAGAGCCCTTTGGGTTAAGGATACCTGAGTGGGTGGGACCAGAACTCCTGAGCTTGTTCTGGAGAATGAATTCTCAGGGCTGGGAGGCTGAGTGGGGAAGAAAATAATCATTGCCCATTGGGAGCATCAAAAGGCTGAAAATGGCCTGAATGTTGTAGTGTGGGAACCATAGGGAGAGATGTTACAGCTACATGCCACCTCCTCAGTATTTGGTCAAGGACTGCACAGGAGCCCTGAAGGTAATGAACTTTTGTATCTATTTCAGCGTTTCTTGTTTGTTTTGGGGTTATATCCAGAGATGCTTGGCACTACCCAAGCATCTCTGGATCTGTGCTTAGGGGTCATTCCAACTGGTGCTGTGGTGATCCATACAGGTGCTCAGAAATTCAAGAAAGAATCTTCTTTCTTGCCCTTAAGCTACTTATATGATATGCAAATATATACCCATCCAGCCTAAACTCTATGTTCCCGATGCCCTTAACTATATATGTATATATATATATGTATAGTGATATATGTATATATGTATTTTGTATATGTATGTATGTATGTGTGTATATGTGTATGTGTATATGTGTATATGTATATATGTATATGTGTGTATAATGTATATGTGTATATATGTGTATATATATATATATATATTTTTTTTTTACTAATGTAACTCTGATCGTCCTGGAACAGGTTCAAGGATTACTGATCACTGTTTTCCTGCTTTTGGAAGCACCTAGGTGATTCCAGGAAGAAGGGATTTTTTTTTCCCAATGATCTATTCCCCCAGACCTTGTACATTCCATATGTATATAAGGATATGCATAACAATTTCCTCAATTATTTTGGTCACTATTTTCTTTTTTGCAATCAAACACATTTAAGTAATACATATCATTTTCTGCTATCTTTCTCCCTTGATTTTTCAACCTGTAAAATGGGCATAGTAAAACAGGCCACTTAGCCTCGGGAGGTTGTGTAAATCAAAGGTACATGTCCATAAAATGCTTTCAGATGCTTGGATGAAAGTTGCTGTGGAACTACAAAGTCTGCTTCTCAATTTGAGCCTGACTTTCAAAGAGGAACTTGCTTTTATCCCGGGAGGATATGGTTCTCATTTTACTGTCCCTGTAAACAGCACAGCATTGCTCATGTGTGCTGGGTTTCCAGAGTGACAATTCCACTGAAAGCTCAGCTCTAATGTGAGAAGTTGGTACAGGGAGGAAATGTGTTGGGTTTTGCTCTTACATATTATGTAAAGGGAAGTTGGTTGAGATTTTCAAATTATTACTTCTTTGGTTTTTAGGGGCTATTACTTATATTCTTACTTCAAATCAAAATCAAATATAAAAACCCCAGCAACTCAACTTCAGAGAGGAAAGAGCTACATTTTATTAGTACATTCAACAATTATTATGAAAGCATGTGCCATCATAAAAACTGTAACACCGTATAGGTAATAGAGTTTATGATGTTCAAAACACTTATACTTTTCCCAGGACTAGTCTAGACTTTAGAATATCTGACAGGTGCCAACTATATGTAGGATGCCTGGCTTATTTTAAAATGAACTTGTATTTATTTTGGACTCACACCCAGCAGAAACCAGGGGCACCAAGCAGGTATTGGCCCTTGGCAGACATGTGGTGCTGGGGATGAGGTCCCAGAGCTCCTGCACGTGATCCCTACAGCCCTCTGAACCCTCTCCCCAGCCCCTAAATCAATCACTTTTTTTCTTTTTTTTTTTTTTTTTGCGGGGGCGGTCACACTCTGGCAATGCTCAGGGGTTACTCCTGGCTTGGCACTCAGGAATTACTCTTGGCAGTAGTGCTCAGGGGACCATATAGGATGCGGGGGATCAAACCCGGGTAGGCCACATACAAAGCAATTGTACTGCTGTACTATCTCTCTAGCCCCTAAATCAATCATTTCATAGACTGCAAACTCTACCAGGCAGAGCCTGATTCTTGGAGCACATCTAGAAATGCGGAAGGCTGGAAAGGTCAAGAAAAGTCTGCCAAGATTTCAACAAGCTTGTGGTGCTAGAATAACTATTCTTTCTGTCTTTATTTACATTTGTTTTTGAAATTTTGGCCATAATTGGCTTATCATTATTTTGCATCCTTGAGACAAATTTCTATCTGGTTCCTTCCTTCCTTCCTTCCTTCCTTCCTTCCTTCCTTCCTTCCTTCCTTCCTTCTCCTTCCTTCCTTCCTTCCTTCCTTCCTTCCTTCCTTCCTTCCTTCCTTCCTTCCTTCCTTCCTTCCTTCCTTCCTTCCTTCCTTCCTTCCTTCCTTCCTTCCTTCCTTCCTTCCTTCCTTCCTTCCTCCCTCCCTCCCTCCTCCTTCCTTCCTTCCTTCCTTCCTTCCTTCCTTCCCTCCTTCCCTCCTTCCTTCCTTCCTTCCTTCCTTCCTTCCTTCCTCCCTCTCCCTCCCTTCTCCCTTCCTTCCCTTCCCTCCTTCCTTCCTCCCTTCCTCCCTCCCTTTCTCCCTCCCTTCCTCCTCCCTCCTTCCTCCCTCCCTTCCTCCCTCCCTCCCTTCCTCCCTCCCCTCCTCCCTCCTCCTCCCTCCCTTCCTCCCTCCTCCCTCCCCCCCCCTCCCCCTCCCCCCCCCCCCCCCCCCCCCCTCCCTCCCTCCTCCCTCCCTCCCTCCAGTGTTGCTCAGGGGTTCCTCCTGGCTCTGTACTTAGGAATTACTCTTGGCTCTTGCTCTGATCTGCATTCAGAAATTATTCCTGGCAGTGCTTAAGAGACCATATGGGATGCCAGGGATCAAACCCAGGTTGGTTTGCGTGCAAGGCAAATGCCCTGCCTGCTGCTAGGTGGGTTTTTCTTTTCATGAAAAAAAAGAAATGGTGTCACCACTCTAGCTGTATCTATCATCATCCCCAAACTCAGCAGACTAAAATAAGGGTCACTTCTGATTGCCCAGGAGCCCCCTGGCTAACAGGAATATCCCTCCCTTCGTTCCTGTCCGAGCAGCACCTGTTTCAGCACTCAGCAGGTTTGGCCACCGGGTTGCTGTGGCCAGGCGATCTCATAGGTTTGACATCACTGTGTCCCTCTGCTTCCAGAACCTGGTTAGATTAGTAAGGCTAAGGGGGTCTAGACTGCAATAGAGGGCTGAGACCTGTGGAGCTGGTTCCCATGATGACTGTCTTAGTTATTGTCCATCAAGCTGAAGGCCCAGCCAGCTAGCATCTAGGGTTTGCAATTTCTCTCTCAGTACACTTTTATATTCATTCACAGACATTTGGAATCATTGTATGGAGCTTTGAGACGCGTAACTTCAATTCAGGGTCATTTTGTTATGACATTGATGAGCTAAAAGGACCCCAGTGAATGTTGTGGGAGTTGATTTTGTAGCTTGTTTTTTATTGCACAACTTTCTGCTGAAAGTTGCAGCTTCCAAGAACCCACTGATGACACTGGGTGTTGGAGAGCGCTGTGTTGGCCTGGCGAGGGATCCTTGAAACATTCCCTTCTTTAAAAGGTTTAGGCTTTTCTCCTTTTGGTTTGCCAGGCACATGGTTTTGTGAGAGGAAAAGCTTCCTCCTTGGGCCAGTTACAAAATTTTAGAACCACAGAGGCTTGTGTGTTGTGCAAAGTTTATAAATAATAGTATTGTTTCTTCTCTGTAATAGCCAAATTTTGTTGTCTGAGCCCCTGCCCCCCAGGCCAATGGAACTTCACTTGGAAGTTTGAGTACTTTCAGTCCTGCAAGGGCTGCTACTGGGAGCTTCCCTAACAACCTCTGGGGAACCCGGTTAAGAAACCTCTGCTCTCCCCAGCCCAACCTTTCCTGGATGCAACTGGAGTTTGTTTGATTTTTTTTAAGAAGGGAAGGAAGGAGCAGAGAAACCCAGAGCTTTCTCTTGTCTAGCAGACTGGGAGCTGCCATGTTGCCTTCTGGTTGGAGTTACTTACACTGGCTGCATTGTGAGATTACCACAGCGAAGTCACATGCACAAATTAATCATTGAGTCAGTGTTTCCCTAATTAATTTGATCACAGAACACTTTTTTGGGAGTGTGTGTTGATAGCCTCTATGATTGACACAACCTTCCTGAGTGAACTGTTCTTTTTTTTTTGGGGAGGGCACATACCTTGCTGTGCTCAGCTGATTCCTGACTCTGTTACCATTCCTGGCTATGCTGGGGTGTGTGTGTGGGGGCATATTCAGTCCTGGGGACTGTATCAGGGCTGGCTCGATGCACAGCAAGCACCTTAACCCCAAACTATCTTTCATTATTCTTGAAGAAATCTATCTTTAAAAACATGAAATAATGTCTGTTGCCCTGGTATCACGCCTCACTCAAGTGACAGAAGGTATCCGGAGTTCCGACCTCTATTGACGATCCGGAGTCAGGGACGCTGTCTCGTTTGCCAAGGAGTCAAAAATCAGATGGGCTGGACGTGTAATGCAATTTGGAGATGGCTCCTGTACTAGAGCTGTTACCGACTGGATCCCATGGGATGTCAAAAGATCACACGTCCGCCCACCTACAAAATGGTCAGACTTCTTCATCAAGACCCTGAACGAACGGTTTGAGGCTCTTTGTATTCCTGAAGGAAGCAGATACCATTGGGCTACACTGGCATGTGATAGGGTCAAATGGAATTGTTACTGGAGCCTGCTTGAGCAAATCGATAAATAACGGGATGTTAAGTGATCAAGTGATCAAGTGCCCGGTAGGGAGTTCAGATAACCCAGTAAAGAAAGGAGAGGTGCAGGACACAGATGGGCTTTGCTCTTCCTGAAACCACACCCACACTGAAAAAGGAGTGAGACTTGCTTTACATGTGGCTGACTGGGGTTCAATACCCTGTACCTCACACAGTAGTTCCTGAGCACTGACCTATTAGTAAGCCCTGAGCACTGCTGGGTATAACTCCCAAACAAACCAAGCAAAAAAGGTGAAAAAAAGGAAAAGGGAATAAAATGTATGAAGTTTCTTCCCTCTGTCTTGCTCTTTGCAATGATAATCCCAAGAATTCCCTTTTCGGGGAGAGCCCCCCCCCCCCGGCCGCGCCCCCCCCCTCCCAGACTGTTTTTAAGCATTCTATGGCTCCCTAGAAATACCATGGTGCTCTGTGCCCACTTCACATTTTCACCATAAAACCTCAGTAGGGGCCCCAAACTCCGGGGTGAATCCTTTCCTGGGCTCTTGGTGCCACCAACTTGCTCTGCTCACTGGCATCTCCTGCACTGTGAGAGAGTGTGCATGGATCCCGCCCCACTGTACTATCACTCCGGCCCTGTGTTTAGCTTTTCCAACCAGCAGCTCATTTTTTCCCCCCATTTTTTAAAAAATTAAAAATTATTTTATTTTTACGACTACAAAGATATACAATTAAAAAGTTCATATTTGGGTTTTGGTCATACAGTGTTCCAGCACCCATCCCGCCACCAGTGCCCATCTCCCACCACCAACATCCCCGGTTCCCTCCCACCTCCCCCAGCCCTCCTCCATGGCAGGTTCTTTATTTCCTTCCCTTTCTCTCTCTTTCTCTTTTCCTTCCCCTCCAGACTATGGATTACAGAACATACATTAAAGGTGTCATGTGTCATGTGTATCCTTTTGCCTCTATTTAATGCTCAGTTCTAGGTTGGCATTAGTACCCTTGACAATTGTTAGCACACTGTTCCATTTTCTGTCTTACCTAGCCTCTGACTCCCACACGTTTGTGATAATTTCCACCTTTGACAAGATCTCCTGATATATGTTTCACTTGACCTTGGATATTGGTATCATAATATGTACATATATATATTTATGTTATGCAGATAAATGCAGTCATTCTGTATCTGTCTCTCTCCTTCTGGCTAATTTCACTCAACATAATCTTCTCCATGTCCATCCATTTATAGGCAAATTTTATAACTTCGTTTCTCCTAACAGCTGCATAGTATTCCATTGTGTAGATGTACCAAAGCTTCTTTATCCAGTCATCGATTTTCGAGCACTCCAACCAGCAACTCTTGAAGTATCTCAATAGCAAGGGGAGCGGGAGAGGAGGCAGGACCCTTCATAGCTGACCAACCTGGGACCTCAGAGAGCCAAAGTCAATGCTATAATCACAAGACTGGAGTCTCACAAATTAGCAGGGGATGTCAGGTTGAAACCAGGTCTCTGGCTACAGATGTGGCAGATAGTGTATTATTAACATGCTATTACTTAGTTGTCACCCCATACACAGGCTTTTACAATATGGAATGTGAACTTTGCATCCCTTCTGATTGAGTCTTGGGGCGTGTAAATGCTGGGAGTTTCGGGGTGAGGTTGCTATTGAATCAAGTGGTTGTAGTTCAGAAGCGCATTCTCTCCTCACTGGGTCAGTATTGTTCAGTGACTTGAAAGCCCAAATAGAACATAAGGCCCCACTCCCCTTAAATGAAGGGAGAACCTCTCTGCCGTTGGACTTCAATTAGTGAAATCATTTACTTCTTTTGGATTTCGATCCTGCAGGCCTCCAGATAGTACTCACTTCTAGGTCTATGGCTTGCCAGCTTCCCATTATGCATCTTGGGATTTGCCCATCTCTGTAACTGTGAAGGCCATTTCCTTATTTGGGGTATAAATATAGATAGAGATTGCATGAAGAAATTATTAGCAACCACTAATTTGATGGAAGTTGTTTTCCTAGTGTTTGGGCCTCCTGCAAGCACATGTCACCAAACAACCAACCTCCATTCCATAAAATCAAATGTTTACTTGTTCTTAAAACCTCCTCAAGACAGCGACTGAGCTGCAATTTCAGGCCCCGAGCAATAGTGAGAACACTCCCCCCCTCCCCGTTGAATATTTGTCAAAATTTGCCAGGGGCTGGACTCTTTGGATGGATCTAAGGTGAAACACCAGTTTTGATTTAATTTAATTTGTGAGGTGAAAGAAACAGAAGGAGCTTTCATGCCTGGAACATTTCAGAAAGAACTCTAGTAACATGCGGGTACTGCCAGAGATGTTTTTACATATTGTCTTATAACTCTCAGGTAGTAGGGTGAATTGTAGCATTTCAGACATTTTAGAGAGGAATTATTATAGTACCTTTTTTCAGGACTTAGGTAACCTTTTACACAATTCCATATAATCCTTTATAGGTTTTTAAAGAAATACCTCAATAAAAAAAAATTTGGGGCCAGAGTGATAGTATAGTGGGGAGGGCATTTGCTTTGATTGTAGCTGACTTAAGTTCGATCCCTGGCAATCCCATACGAACCCCTGAGCACCACAAGGAATGATTCTTAAGTACAGAACCAGAAGTAACCCATCAGCATCACCGGGGGGCCCCAGAACCCAAAAAAAAAAAAAAAAAGGAAAAAATCCCTTTTATTCTCAGCTAGGAGAGGAAATCATATTTTGCTTTTCTAGTGTGTGCAGGTTTTCTCTTGGTGTGTCTTGGTAGATGAGGAATGTATTCAAGGTTAAGATACTGTGATGGTTTCCAGGGAATGATTTGACACTCAGCTGCATTGATTCTTGATCAGGAGCTAAGAAAAAATAGGGATGTGATGTGGAAGATGGATTCACGCTTGTTTTAATTCTTCCTCAGGTGGGGTCATCAAGGTATGCTTCAGTACTAGGAGATAAAGAAAATCTCTCTGGGATAGAAATGGGGACAGGCGGGTAGATGATGCCAATAGATTGTGAAGACTCAGCTCTGACTGTGTACCAGACACCCTGGTTAATGAGTGATCGTCTCACCTTCCTTATCAACTCAGAGATCCAAAGGGTCTCTGTTACTTGATTTGGCAAACATGAAAATTGAGGCTTAGAAGAATTAAAGAATATTTTAAGGTCACATATCTTGTAAGTGAAGGTATTATCTGGTTTTATAGACGATATAAACCAGAGTTGTCCACTGATGTTTATGTTCCTTCAGTGAAGTCATGGTGATGTATAAAATTTGTGTGTACATATATATATATATATATATATATACATATATATATATATATATATATATATATATATATATATATATTATGCAATAGCAAGCTTTGAAAATCTTAGCACTTACGAAGGAAAAGGCATTTTTAAAAATTTTTTTTGGCTTTTTTGGGTCACACCCCGCAATGCTCAGGGGTTTCTCCTGGCTCTGCACTCAGGAATTGCTCCTGGCAGTGCTCGGGGAACATATGGGATGCCGGCAATCCAACCCGGCCGCTGGCTTGGGCCAACCCCCCGTCTCAAGGCAAATGCCCTACCCGCTGGGCTATCGCTCTAGCCCCAGGAAAAGGCATTTTCTTTTGTGTCACTCCTCTCAGTGAAATTTCAATCTTCAAGTTTTCATAAACATCTTAGAAAATCCCCACGAAAAGATCTGTAGGATGAGATCCCTGGATCTGGTGGCCAGAGTATTCTACTCAGAACAATCCCTAGGATAAGTTATGTTTCAGAAATGCACTGACTCTTCCTTTGTAAATGAAATGCTCTGAAAATTCTTGTAATGAGGCCTTGTTTAACTTGACTTTACGCAGCATCTACGGAACAGTTACAAAATTAATTAAGAGATTCTGACTTAATTTTAAAAGAAAAAATGTAAGCTCATAGCCAAAGTAAGAAGATGGTACAGAAAAGTCATATACAGAGCTGCTGTCTCCCAATTATCAGCACCCACGTCTGGGTGACACATTGTTAGAACTGATGACCCTAGACTGACACATATCATAATCAGCTAATGTCAATATTGTTGACCTTTGGGCTGACTCAGGTGTTGATAATACCTTATGGGTATGAAACAGGTGCCTGGTATCATCCAATCACCATTTGAGAATCATGTGAGAACATTTTCACTAGCCTAAATTTTCAGTGCTGTTCGTCTTTCATCTCTTCTCCATCATAAACCCCTGGTAATGTTTGGTCCTTTTCTGTGTCTCCACTTACTTTTCCAGAATGTCATAATATTGGATTCATATAATAGTTAAACTTTGCACATTAGCTTCTTTCATTCAGTAATATGGAATTACACTCTCACTATGTATTTTCCTGACTTGATAGTTTGTCTTCTTAGAACAGAATGAAGTCCTACTGTATGGATATAATACAGTCTATATAACTATTCACTTATGGAAGGGTATCTTTTCTTTGGGGTAGGGGAACACCCGGCATTGCTCAGCAGTTACATCCGGCTCTACACTCAAGAATCATTCCTGGAAGTGCTCAGGAGGACATATGGGATGCAGGGATTGGAACCCAGTTTGACCACATGCAAGGCAGTTAGGCACCTTACCCACTGTACTGTCACTTCAGACCATGGAAGGATATCTTGCTTACTTACACATTTGGCCAATTAAACCATTATAAATATCTGTAAATAGGTTTTTGATTGGACTTATTCTTCAGATATTTGGAATAAATATTAAGGATTGTAATTGCTTAAAAGTACTTAAAAATATGCCTAGTCTGAGATCTAGGGAGATGCCTCAAAGGGCTGGTCTGGTGTGCTTGGTTTGCATGGGGAGCCCTGGATTTGGTCCCTGGCACCACACAGTTCCCTAATTATTGAGACAAAGTAGTCCCTCAACACCAAATAAGGAGAGGCTCCAAAATGCCATCAGCTGTGACCCTCCCCCAAACAAACAAACAAACAAGACAAACAAGCATGAGTATATTTGCTTTAGTAAGAACCGATGAGTATCTTCCAAAGTGACTGCCCCATTTCTTATTACCACTAGCTCTGAATGTGTTGCTCACTACACATTATTTCCTGCATTTAATGATATTAGTATACAGGATTTTATTGTTGTTTAATTTGTCATTTTTAAAACTTTTTTTTGTTATTTTGGGGCTTTGTAAATGACAAATGAAGTGAGTGTTATTTTTATATCACTATTTCCCATTTTACATAATTTTTTGTGAGGTATCATATCTATAAGTGTCTTTGACCTATATTCATTTGGGTCATGTATTTTCTTATCATAGAGGTCTTTTTTTTCCTTTTTTGAGTCACACCTGGTCATGCTCAGGGGGTTAATCCTGGCTCTGATCTAAGGAATTAACCCTGGTGGTACTTGAGGGACCACATGGGATGCCAGGGATTGAATCCCAATGGCTGCATGCAAGGCAAATGCCCCACCTGCTGTACTATCTCTCTGGCCCCTTGTCATTGAGTTTTTAAAGTTCTTTGTCTTTTTCAAATAATGGTCCCGTATCAGATGCAGAGTTTGAAAGTATTTTCCTTTTTACCTTGTCTTCTTGTACCTGTGACATTGCCTTCCACAAAGCAGGAAATTTCATGAGAAAGCTGACCAATTGTTTTTGATTAACAGGAGATTGAGCTGATCATTTTGTTGTCATTGGTGTTATCTTTTGTTGCAACATGATGGTAAGTATCTGAATCTCTTCACTACACTCAACATCATCTAGGTTTTCTTAAAGTTTTATATTATATGTAGCCCCTTGATCTATTTGGAGTTGATCTTTTGGTAGGGGTGAAAGCTGAGTTTAGATTCATTGTATTGCATGTGGATGTCCAACTGCTTTGATGTCATCTGTTGAGAAGACTATCTTGCTCAATTAGTTTGAATTGATCAGTTGAATCAGAGATCAGTTGAATATATATGTACAGGGACCTATTATTTGCCACTCATCTATTTTATTTATCTGTCCTTCCAATAATGCCATACTGTCTTGTTACCATAACTTACAATTAGGACTTGAAGTTGGGTAGTTGTCAGTTCTCAAGACTTGTCCTTCTTTCAGGAATTGGCTATTTGAGCCTTTTTGCCTCTCCACATAAACTTTAGAATCACATCATTGATGTCTATAGAATAACCTACTGGAATTTGGATGTCTGAATGTCTTTGATAGAGATGTTTATATTTTCACAAAATAGTTATTAACCTTCTTAATATGCTTTGCAAATGACATCCTATCTAATTTATTAATTATTTGTGTACCTGCTATAATGTCTTAATTATATGTGCATATGATGTACTTTTCTAATTCCTTCTGTATGGACTCTTCAACTAAGCTCCAAGGTTGTCATCACTATATTTGTCTTTCTTAATATCCTCCATAATTCTGCACACATAGGCACATACTTAGCAAAGCAACTGTCACTCAATCACTACAGTGGGTTCTGTGTTCTAGTTCACAGAGAGGCCACCTGACCCAAGCAGTGTGAAATGGTCACATCTTCAAGCACACAGTGTGATTTCTTGTCCTTCCTTTTCTCATGTCAACTTTAGAGTTTCACCTGGAAGAATCTGTGAATTATTCTGGTTGATCCCACATTGGAAATAGGGGCAAAAATTAGGGATATATCCATTGATTCATGAAGTCGTGGTATCATGGATTGGTGGTTGCAGGGGTCAAGGTATCACTTCCTGCATTATCGTGTTAGTGGGAACAGAAGTAAGGGGCTCCTATGAGTATGAACTTTTTAGCAAACTGGCTTCTTGTGCTGAATACTGTAGGGGAGGTAGTAATTTATGGTGGGATGTGTGCCCAAGTTTTGTTTTTATGTGTAATCTGACCATTGTTCATTTTTATATTTAGTTTTTCATACTCATTACTTTTGGTGAAATCCCCAATTAATTCAGTCATTCTTAAAGTCAAGGAAATACATCCAAGACCATGGCTTATGCTTTGGTGAAGGGGACAATAGAGGGAACCACAGATATTTCCAGAATTCTTTTTCTTGAAGTTCATTGGTAATACAAACCATCTGTCGGATGCGATAGTCATTTTTCATTCCGGAAGAAAAGAGTTCTCTTAAATTTTTTAGGAGTTGCCAGTTCCCAAGATATTAAGAATATTTTAATGCCTGTGGTCTCAGAATTCTGGACTCCCCTCTGTGGTTTTTATGATATAGGGGAATGGTATGACAGAATATTAACCCCTGTAATGATTATTTCTTGGGATGTCCATTAAGTTTGAACTAGGCTTGGTTTAACATTTCTCAGAAATTTTGGAACAATCCTTAGCCTCTCATTTTATTTGATTTTTATAAGAAACAAAATAAGTCTCTGTATGGGGATTCATATCATCTGGCTTTTTTATACAGCTTGAACCAAGAGGAGGTTTTTCACTTTTAAATGATTATTTTCAACACAGAACAAAAATAAGAATGTGTGACCAAAACTGCAAGTGGACCACAAAGCCCAAAATATTTCCTCTGTGCTCATTTACAGAAAACAGCCGTGTGCGCTTGCCAGGGCCACTCAGGAAAGAGTTGCTTTCAGGGTTAGGGGCGCTTCAGTCTCTGTGAATAGGGACAGTGAGGGCAGGTAGGGCTGTACACTTCTGCTGAATGGATATGTGGAAAACAGGGGTCCTCATGGGCAGACTGCACCAGAATGGGGGTCTAGAGAGAGGCTCTACATCAACTGGTTTCCAGAAACTGCAGGCCTGAGTGTTAGGTGTGTCCTGTGGATCATAGCTCTTCCCCGTGCGACGGCTCCCAGAGCAGGTCCAGCTGCCTCTTCCAGTCTAGCCTGCTGTGTGGCTGTAGGCAATTTGCAGTCCTTACTCCCAGCGACCGCAGCCCGGTGTCTGGCCCTTCTTTCTGCTTAGGCGGAACCCATGTGTTTCCCAAAATGGGTGATAAAAGCCACTTTCTGGGCGTGCTAGAACAAAGTCAGAGGGGTAGTAGTAGACAACTGCAAAGCATTGAGAAGTAGGTAGGTCTAATTATTAGTGTAAACCAAATCAATTCGGGAAGCTCTGGATGGAAATGTAATTTTCTTTACCTTTTTGTGCTTGATTCTGAAAGAAAAAGATCGCTGAACTGTCCGTTTGAGAAGGAGATGCTACATAGCCGTTAGATGTCCGCCGGTAACGCTCTAACAAACGCTCAATGTGTGGCTTGGGTGACAAAGTGGAGCTAATCAAAACCCTGGCCTTAACTCTCCAGAACAAGTGAATGGCTCTACAGCAAAGCAAACATCGAAGTAAGAAATCTGAAAAAGGTAGAAACTCCAAAGTTGACCATGCTTGCCATAGAAACTAGAATTATGGGCTTTATTTTTCTTGTGCTTCCTTAATACTTTCAAATATTCCTACGAAGCATGCTTAGTTTTAAAATTAGATTTTTTAAAAAGATGACTTGAACTGTTTTGGCATATTCTAGGCAGAAGAAATGTGCATATGTTTGTGCTCAAATGTATGTTTTGCTCAAATGCAGGAAGGGTGATTCCTTAAGACGGCAACTGGGTAAAATGATTACGGCTAACAGAGACTTATAGAAAATAAAGAAGAATGAATTCCAGGGAGCCTTGAGTTATTCCACTTCTCTCCTTTACATCACAGGCAATGCCATTTTTTCTTGCCTTAAATGTTTTGATGCTGGAGTTAGTAAGAATTATAGTTGTTATCATCCTTAATATATTTAATTTTCAAAACATGAGCCTCTAAGTACAAATAAAAACCTGCATGCATTTTAAATTCGCTGATGCCTCCATTTTTTTTTTGTTTCACATAGGACACATCCTTTGCAGCACATATTTATTTTTATTGCATCTATAAATTGATTGGGAACAATAAAAACCCAGAATCCTGAATATCTGGAAGTAAAGGAGATTTGGGCAGGGCTTGTTGGAAACTCTTTGAAGTACATGTTTGTTCCACCCACAGAAGTGCTACGGGTGGATAGTGCAGTATTTATGCCTGGGCTGGACAGAGAGCTTAGTATAGCATTTGTGCTTGGCTTGGACAAAAGCTTTGTACAGAATTTACCTTGAATGAGGCCAAACCAGGTTCAATCCCCAGCATCACAGATAGTCCCCTAAGTCCCACTAGGAGAGATACTTCATCAAAGAGCCAGTAGTCAGCCCTGAGCATAGCCGGGTGTGGCCCCAGGAAAACAAAAGTACTGTGCCCTGAGTCTTCTTAATAATGGAGAACAGGGAGGAGGGGTGTGACATCCAAATTGGAGCCAGGCATGCCCGCAACAAGACAACACATAAAGAAGCCAGAGAGGTAGTTAAGGCTCTTGCCTTATAGGTGTCTGGTTTCGTTCCTGGAATTCAAGAGTTCCCCAGGTATGATACAAAAGACAAAAATAAAACTCCCAGGACCAGAGCGATAGCCCAGCGGTCAGGGCATTTGCCTTGCACACGGCCCACCTAAGCCGGCCCAGGTTTGATCCCCGGAATCCCATATGGTCCCCTGAGCACCGCCAGGAGTAATTCCTGAGTGCAGAGCTAGGAGTAACCCCCTGAGCATCGCCAGGTGCGACCCCCAAAAAAAAAAAAACTCTGGGACCTTTTGGGGCCAGAGGATAGCCCAGTGGGTAGGGTGTTTGCCTTGCAGGCAGCCGGCTCATGCCGGCCTGCGTTTGATCCCGGCATCCCATATGGTCCCCCGAGCACCACCAGGAGTAATTCCTGAGTGCAGAGCCAGGAGTAGCCCCTGAGCATTGCCGGGTGTGACCCAAAAAAGGAAAAAAAATCCCCCAACAAAACATGTAGTGCAGAGCAGAGCACACACACACACACACACACACACACACACACATACATATATATATATATATATATATATATATGTGTGTATGTATGTATATGTTAGATATGTATATATATATTTTTGTGTGTGTATCTGTCCTGCACTCCATATTTATATATATTTAAGTTAAAACTTTTCCTTTATTAGTTATCATTATAAAGGCTTTTGCAAGTAGACCTGTGTATTATCCTCTAAACCACATGGTCTCCAAACAAACAGAAGCAAAAGTGAAGGAAAACACCTTCTCCTATAGGCGGCTGCAGGGGCAGTAAAGTACAGACCTGCCCCTCCGAGGATCTGCTCCTTCTTTAGTTTTCCCATTATTTTCTTTGCTGGTATCCGTCCTTCTTATATCCCACCTCCCTTAGAAGTACTGGCTCCAGGATGTAGCCTTCCACATTGACCCTGTAATCTCCTGTCTCCCTCCTCCCCAGAAGCTCCCACTCCCGGGCTTCTCCAGTCTACAGCCTTTCTGACTTGTCCTTTGTTTCTCCTTGAAGTTCAATGTTTCGAGCCCTGCCCCGCTTGCTCATTAGATTATAAACTCTCAAGTCTGGGAGCCTTTGTGTTCTGAGCAGCCCAGGACAGAGGCACCCTCCAATAAATTTCTGTAGATGAGTAAGGAAAGTGAAACCAAATGAAATAGCCCTATAGAGCACTTACTCTCTTTCAAGCACTGTTCTAAGTACTTTTGCCTCTATTAGTGCCTATAATCCTTATGAAAAATAAGCTGATAGTGCTATTCTTATCTCCACTTACATGGAAATGAGTTGGAGGGGCTTGGGACTCTAGACCTTCTATCTTTAGAACTGCTGGAAACAATGTTTCTTTTGACACCTTCTTCCACACACACCAGAACTATGGTATGAAATGGGCTAGGGGGTGAAATGGGTGGGGTGGGGTGCCCCCACCGCAAACCTGGAGAAGGGAGAACAGTATTTGAAATAGTCCTGATTGTATGCGAATATCCCTGCTCCCGTTACCTAAGAGTCCTACTGGTTTCTCATCCTGTTTATGGCTAACTGATTTCACCCTGCTAGACCTCTGACTTCCAAGTCAGGCTGTTCTTTCTATGTCCATGTGATCTGACCCACTCAAGCTGGCTGCTGATACTGGGACAATTGTCTTGAACCCCAATGCTTTTCCTCCATCTCAGATCTCTCCCTCTTCTCTCCTGTCTCCTTGCTGCCTTCTAACCCCCTTGCCTCTGTTTTTGGCTACTGTTTTTCCAACTCTTGACATTTGCAACTGCCCTTGGATTCTTGGCTGAGCTTACTCACACAACAGATACTCACTGTGGGAGCTTCTGACCCAAAAACTTCTGGAAAATTCCAACTGGACCAAACTTTGGCTCAAGCTGGAGATTTGGGCCCCTGGGCTGGTGACCCCTAAACTGATCATCCTACAGTGAATCTGTGAGACTCCTGAGGGGTCTCAGGATCTGAGAGGTCTGAGGGGTCACTCCTCCCTCACTCTAGAGAGGGCGTGGGAGTGCGGCTCCAGCACACTGGCCAACACTTGACTTTTTCTGTCCCTTTGTATTGTCCCCCCAAACTCCCTTGTCCTTCATCTCGGACATGTCCAGTTCCCATTGACTGTGAGGTCCCCTACCCTCTTCTCCACCATGCTGTATCCCCTAATCCCTTCTGTGCTCTCGTTTTGATGCCCCTTCCTAGAGAAGCCTTCAGTGTGCTCACTCTCAAGCTGTACTTACCTTGTGTTTACTCTCTCATCTCTCCTGTTCCATGCTTATTTTCTTCCTCTTCCTCCTCCTCCTCATGAATATTCATGGATGCTTTACCTCAGTATGTCCGCCTGGAAGAACACCCGAAGAATGAGCTCAGGTGTCCTCCAGGACCACCGTGAGAAAGACAGCTTGCTATTTCTGTCTTTGGAGGAGGCCGATGATTCCTGTAAGCAGCACGGATGATTAGGTGTGGCCCTCTCTGGAGCCAGGAGGCGTCACTGCTCCCCACTGCTCCCCACTGCCTCTTCCTCTCTCTTCTTTCTCACCCTGCCTAGCTCTGTGGAGGGAGTGGGGTGGATAAAGCTCTGCTTCTTCCTTGCTGCAGCCTCGCGGGGTGTATAGATCCTGGAAAATCTAAGCTCAGTGTTTACTTTTTAGGTCTAAGTGGTCAAGCTAGTTATTTATTTATTTTTTATTGAGCTGCTTTGAATTTCGAACATGCCCCTCGACTCAGGTGCATTTTATTCATCATCTGTTCACCCAGATTCTAAGTTGCCATCACCACAGGCCTACTTTAAATACACCTCTTTCCTGCTAGTAAACGCCAATTCTTTGTCAGAGTTTGTTTTTGTTTTTGGCATTGTTTGCTTTCTTTTGTTTTCTGTGTATGAATGAAATCACATGATTATTTTTTCTCTGTTTGACTTATTTCACTGTGTATAATCCTTTGAAGCTTTATCTATGTCTCCAGAAAGGGCACTGTTCGTCTTTCTTAGTTTTAAAACGAAACTGGTTTACTAGTATTCTGTGGTATTTGTAGATCACAGCTTTTATATCTAATCTAGGAAGGACAGTAGGCTGTTTTTTATTTGTTTTTGCTTTGGGGGCCATACCCAGCCGTTCTCAGGGCTTACTACTGGCTCTCTGCTCAGGGATTACCCCTCACTGTGCTGTTCTGGGACCAGCACCCAGGCCAGTTACATGCAAGGTAAAGCACCCGGCCTGTTGTGCTATTTCTCTGGCTCCCACACTAAGGTTGTCTTTCTGTGTTGGCTCTGAGGAAGAGTTTTGCAGAGAACATAATGCTAGAATATCTTTTCAAGTCAGCATTTTCATCTTCCTTGAACAAATACCCGAAAGTGTATTTATTAATAAATACAGTATCTGATGATATTGTCAATATGCATATTTGATGTCTCACAAATTCAAATAATATGCTCCAGAGTCCTGATTTGGTGAGCCCAATTTTTCTATCCCTTCTTCTTTTTTTTTTTGCTTTTGGGCACCACCGGGCAGCCAGGGCTTCTCCCTGACTCGCACCAGGAATCACCCCTGGGGTGCCGGGGGACCATATGGGACGCCGGGATCAACCCAGGCCAGCACAGGCCGGGGCCCCAAGCCCAAATTTTTCTAGAAAACAAAATGGTGTGTTATCTTTCAGTCCCATTTATGGTTTGTTTTAATCAAGAGTAATATGACTAAGTTTGATGAAATAAATGGAAATATTTGGCTATTTCCCATGGATAGTAGAAAATCCGGCATACCCCAGCCCGAAGATCTTCTCTACTTGGAGGTTGGAGCCAGAGCAGTGAAGTGACTTGTCTGAGGTCACCCCTGGAGCCAGGGACAATCAGGGCAGCTGACTCTGAGTCTTGTGTACTCTGTCCACCTGAGCAAACAGAAACTGCAGTCACATGAGGGCATGTGAGGAAAACAGCAAGTCTACTGCAGGGCCAGCTATTCTCGCCAGCTCAGAGGTGCTTGTGGCCTGGGCTCCTTGGTCCTGTGCTCCATTCAGAGTCAACAGAAACTTGCCTTACAGGAGGCCTGATGGCTCTGGGAAGGACCTTGACTTTGTACCGTCCCTCAGATTGGCTTTGTGCCTTCATTTTGTAGTCTGGTGACCCAGTCTCAATGCCCTGCGTCCCGTCTCCTCTATAGCATAGAGCAGAGTAATAAGGGCAGATGCTTGAGTGTGTGTCTGCCACCAACCTCAGTTCATAGGCTGGATTCCCTCAGCTCCCGGGGCTGCTGCTGGAGGTCGGGTTTTGCCGGATACTTCGATGAAGCTCTGCATGTGGATTATCCAGGACGGAGTTAGGGTTCTTGAATGAAGAAGAAGTGGGAACTTCAACTCATTCATGCCTCCTACACAGTAAGAAGGCAGCCCTGTGTCCGCCAGGAGGGGACCTCTCCCCAGCAACGAAAGCCCCAGGGTGCTAGGTCTGGAGTTACTACCTTCCGGACTGCCAAGAAACCAGCCTTTGCTCGTCAGCAGAGTCTGCAGCGTTTTGTTCTGGCAGGCCCAGCTGATCAAGAAACTGATTATCTGTGCTGGACCTTGGGCTCTGAGCGTCTCTATCCTTCTGACATTCCTGCCTCTGACCTTTTGACATTCTTTCACAAGGTCCTTTCTGGGAGGGGCTCTGCTCTCCCCAGCCATTTTGTGGTCTCCCAAGCCGCTCTCCTCTGCTCTGCTGTGCTTCTCCAACTGACTTTTCACCCTTGTTCAAATCTTCCCCGTGTCTTGGCTTACCAGCCTCTCCCCGCCCTCTCCCTTTACACACCTTGCCTTCTTTTCTGGAATGCCCGGCTTTGGTCCAGGCCAGTCTAGGTGATCTCTGCAACTTGGAAAAGAATTTTTCCGTTGTTCTGAGTTTTTCCCTTAAGTGCAGGAGACACACTTATTCATCATTGACTTTTAACTTTTCCTCTTCTAAAATGAAAAACAGGGGCTAGAGACATAATAAGTGAGTAGGACATTGGCCTGGCACACAGTGGACCCCGGCTCAAACCCAACATCCCATGTGATACCCTGAGCCCAGCCAGGAGTGATTCCTGAGTGTAGAGCCAGGCATGGAGCCTGAACACTGCTGGTGTGGCCCTAAAATCAACAACAACAACAAAAGACAAAATCCCCAAATTGTCTGCTAATTTAGAGGCAGGGCACAAATCTTAGCTCACAGATGATTTTTTTTAAAAGGATTTTATTATACCACCGTGAGATATACAAATAAAAAAGATATACAATTAAAAAGTTCATATTTGGGTTTTGGTCATACAGTGTTCCAGCACCCTGCCCTCCACCAGTGCCCATCTCCCACCACCAACGTCCCGGTTCCCTCCCCCTTCCCCAGCCCACCTCCATGGCAGGTCCTTTATTTCTTTCCCTTTCTCTCTCTTTCTCTTTTCCTTCCCTTCCAGACTATGGATTACAGAACATACATTAAAAGGTTGTCATGTGTATCCTTTTGCCTCTATTTAATGCTCAGTTCTAGGTTGGCATTAGTACCCTCGACTGGATAAAGAAGCTTTGGTACATCTACACAATGGAATACTATGCAGCTGTTAGGAAAAATGAAGTTATAAAATTTGCCTATAAATAGCTCACAGATGATTTTGGGTCAACTCAGAATCCTTCTCTTTTTTGTCATATTGAGCAGTAAGTTAATATCTCCACAACTACCTGCAAGTTGGAGTTAATAATACACATAGCTTAAGAGTTGTGACAATTACATAGAATTAAATATGTAAAGTACCCAGACAGACAGGAATGACAACTTGTTTTTTTTTTTTTTTGTAGAGAGCCAGACAATAAATAGTTTAGACTTGCAAGGCTTATTTGGTCTTGAGTTATCGGTTGCAGTCTGAAAACAGCCATAGACATTATGCCAACAACTAATGTGTGACTGTGTTCCAATAAAACTTTATTTATAAAATAGCTGGCAGGGGCCGGAGCAATAGTCCAGCGGGTAGGGCATTTGCCTTGCACACGGCCGGCCCATGCTGGCCAGGGTTCGATCCCGGCATCCCATATGGTTCCCCAAGCACCGCCAGGAGTAATTCCTGAGTGCAGAACCAGGAGTAACCCCTGAGCATCACCGGGGGTGACCCAAAAAAGAAAAAAAAATAGCTGGCAGAGGAGGCCTGCTAATGGCTCTGGTGAAGAGCACTTGCCTGGCCAAAGAGAGGCCCTGAGTTCCATCGCAGGGACCACTCACAGCCCCTGAAGGCGGTCCAGGCAGCTCTGCTCTCTTGCTCCCAGTATCTCCGCAGACTCTGGGTGCATGTGTACTGCACCCAGCCAGCTGTGTGAGCATTGGAGCACCAGGTTGGTGAGCACCACCGTCAGGCATCTCCAGAGAGCAAGTGTGAGCAAGGAGGTGAGCCCAGTGACCACCACAGCCCGAGTGTGTGTGATTGTTACTGGGCTGAATAAGTGCAAGCTCTGGCTGTCACCTCCACACAGCATATGGGAAGATGTGGGTGTTTGGGGAGGGATCAATCAATGAATTAAGCTTTGTCAGTTACTGAAAACCCAGACTCCAAAACACAAGTGGCTGCCTGGGTTAATGCCTCCCTCTCTAGTATTATACTTCTTACTCTCCATAGGGGCAGAAAGGGTGCTCCTGGTGGTGCTCAGAAGCTACTCCTGGATCAGTGCTCAGGGATTGCTCCCATCAGTGCTCAGGGAAATTGAATTGGGCTTCTGGGATGCGAAACTGTGGCTGGGCCTGTTTGGCTACCTCTGAGTCCTTGCTTACATGCTGAATTTGCAGCATTTGGGCTGTCTAGCACTGTTTCTGCCCAAGCTCCCTCTCTGCCTCATCCTTTCCAGTCTGGAAAATGGGCACCTTGAGGACAATAAAATCATTTCTTTGAACTTGCTTCTTCCTGAGTGCCAAGCACAAGCCTGTCACACTGGCTGCTGTGTGACCTTAGTACACCAATTTGCTTCTCTACTCTCCACAGGACATGTGGTTTATGGAGCCCACCCCTGAGTTTTAGGCTGTATCCCCTTGCCCCCAGTGTGGGCCCTCTTGGTTGAGATGAGCCAGAGTCCCACTGTTCCCCAGGCCCAGGATGCTCAACCGGGTGCTTTGGTGCAAGAAAGCTTTGTCAGGCCCCAACTGCAGACGGGCCGGCTCTGCATATAAAGAGCTGCTGTGACCTGCTCTGTGAAAGCCAGCTGGCACCCCGGGAGCTGGCCAGTGGTGGGGTGGGCATGGAGGGGATCCAGGGACGTTTCCCTGATAGGGCCTCATTGTCCCTTGTGCATTCATTGTGCAAGCTGCAGGGTGTTGGGGCTCTAGGCAGGGGTGTGGACAGTCCCTCAATTTGCAGACAGTTCCCCGCCTGCCTCCCTGCTCATGTGAGATGAAACTGACCCACCCTATGTGTGTTTTGGAAGCAACGGTGACTGACTGAGCAGCCCTGGGCTGGCTGGGGACATGGGGCTCTCAGCTGATGGGACACAGCCAACACAGGAACCTCAGCCGGCTGCGCTTCTGTTCATCTCTGGGGCCCTGGCCAGGAGCCAGGCAAGAACAAAATCACATTTTCTTAAATCCTCAATGCGGCAACCACTGGACAAGCCCCAGCAGAGGCACATTCTTCACCTTTTACTTGTGGCTCAGTGACTCAGGGAAGGCTCCCCAAATGCTTCTCAGATCCCTAAATAACAGAAAGGGTGATGGGACACCTTGGTTTTCAGCACCCTTTGTGTTGGGGAGAGGCGGAGTGCTTGGTGGTGGGGAGTTCTGGCTCTGAACATGGTTTCCAACCTTCTTCCTCTTCTGCTGAGAAACGGCTTCTGGGGTCTGACTGCTCAGAATCACCTGGAAAGGCTAGTTCTTCCAGCTCATGCTTTGGGGGACATCACTGAATATTCTGAGTCTCAGTTTCTATTTCCATAAAATGGGTACAGGATTATGCTTCCTCAAAGTGCTGTTAGGAGGATGAAGTGAAGAAATGCAGAAGTTGTCATGCAGGAAACATGTACAGACACGTCAGGCTCACCCTTCATCGAATAGGATAGATTTGAACTGGGTTGCATCTACAAAGATCCAACTTCCAAAGAACGTGGCATTCCCACGTGAGGTGCTTGGATGAGGACTAAAATGTATCTTTTGGGGGCAAGAAGAGACTGGCGAGAATACTGGGTCAGGCCCCGAACCAGGAGCAGGGATGCCTGGTGTCCACCAATCACCATCTAAGGTGACGGCAGTGAGGTGTTTCAGAACAAGGAGCAAAAAGAAGCTTATGAACCAGCCCTCAAAAATACATTTCCAAGTTGTATGTTCATCTCCAACTGGATTTTTAGACTCTATGTATATTCATGTTTTACTTTGTGTATTTCTCCCATCCAAGTACTAACCAGGCCCCACCCTGCTTAGCTTCCGAGATCAAACGACAACAGGCATATTCAGGGTGGTACGGCCATAGACAACTTTGTGTGTTTTTTTTCTTCTATTCATTGATTCCTGAGGTTGGTTACATGTCAGAGAGTCAAAGTCTTGTTTTCCCAATGCCTCAGTGGTCCCCTGGAGGCCGGGCAGCACTCATTGATGAACAAGTGAGCTAGAGTTGGACACATCATTCATTCTTTTTTTCTTTTTTTGCTTTTTTGGGTCACACTCCGTCAACACCCAGGGGTTACCTCCTGGATCTTCGCTCAGGACTTACTCCTGGTGGTGCTCGGGGACCATATGGGATGCTGGGTCAGCCACATGCAAGGCAAATGCCCTACCTGCTGTGCTATCACTCTGGCCCCCATCTTTAATTCTTAACTCAGCAACACATCTGCATCAGCTTGGAAATTTCAGAAACTACTGCTGATAGCTGACCCTGATCCTCACAGATTCTGATTCTCTTGTGCTGGGCCAGGGACCAATGTTCAGCATTTTCCATTTATTTATTTATTTATTTATTTTGTTTGTTTGTTTACTTATTGGTTTTTTGGTGACGCTCAGACTCTGCTTTCAGGGATCACTCCTGGCTTGGGAGACCATATGGAATCGAGGGATCAAACTTGGGTTGGCCACATGCAAGGCAAGCACCTTACATGCTGTACTATGGCTCGAGCCTCAGGTTTGGGATTTTTCATAGCAGGATTATTTTAACTGGCATCCTTGAGTTCTTTAGGCTGTGCAATTTATGGTGGACAGGGACTTCCCAAATGAAATTCAGAGATGTAACCTGAGTTAATGGGTTGACTTGATGGTCTGGTAGAGAATCTAGCCATGTTGGCCCCCTTCTAAGGTGTGGACTAATTTCCTTGCTCTATTTATACTGTCTGTTCTTTATGTCTTGGGTAGGACACTGCTCCCACCTTCTTTGACTGTGATGAATTAATCAAAACCATTTCCGTGATATCTGTCCCCAGACAATCCCTCTCATCCTGTTGCTGTGGTGTGGTTGCAGGATTATAGCTTCACAGAGATTTGTAGTCTTCAAATCCCCAGAACATGCAAACAGGTTTAGTAGCACAGCAAAGTGTAATTAAGGTTGTTGGTAGAATTTATGGGCCAGAGAGATAGCATAGTGGGTAGGGTGCTTACCCAGATGTGATCCCCAGCACCCTATATGGTGCCCCCAGAGACACCAGGGCACCAAGAGCCACGTGAATGCAGAGCCAGAGTAAGACTTGAGCACTGTTGTGTGTGGCTCCCAAACCAAGCAACCAATAAACAGAAAACAGAATTAAGCTTGTGAGTCAGCTACTTAATGAATTGGGGAGTTAGGCCATGTGCAACTGTGCTCAGGGGTTATTAATGGATCTCTGGTCAGGAGTAACCCCAGGTTGTGCTCTGGGGACCCTATGTGGGACTCGGGATGTGAAGTGACCTGTGGGAGCTTCCTATCAGGTTTATGCTGCCTCCTATCTCAGAACCTTAGTGTTTTTTGCTCCCGTCATCCCTCATGGTTGCTCTTTCTCTCAGCCAATATTATATAGCAACGACTCAGCCTTCACCTTGCATTTAAGGGGCTCTGTGGGAAAGCTCTCTTCACCTGTTGGCTTTCAGGCATACCTGATTCCTCTGCCCTTTTGTACACCAGAGGCCTTTTCTGTTTTCTTTCTAACACTCCAGGGTGCTGGGTCATGCTTCCGTGATTACAGAATTCAGTCCGGGTCCTGACTAGGCCATAAAGGTCCCTATGAAAAGTGAGGAGTTTGCTTGCATGTATGGTTCTCAGTTCTCCCTGTATTGACTGCAATAAGCACATCCTCCTTTATGTGGTGGCTAGATTTTGGAAGCTGGGACATCAGGTGAATGACTTACAGAGCCACAGGTCCTACTGTTTCCTGGCTTCGTTCAGCATCGGACAGGGTTTGTGTTTTTGCATCACATTGTAAATGAATGACCTTTAATAAGGTCCCATTATCTAAGGACCTATTATGCCATGAGCTGGTAGATAATTGAGGGCTGAGACGCTACAAGATAGAAACCAGTCTCAATTTGGTCTTTACCACCTCCCTCCACAACATATACACACCTTAATCATGTACTGGAAATAACACAGATCTGACGTAGTCTCTGGGCTTCCCCATGCAGTTTCTCTGCTTCCTTGAACAGAGGCTGTTGGGTGTGGGATGAAAGTGGAATGCTGTGTGTGTGCTCTGAAACCCCACTGGGCTCTGAGGGAGGTTCTTGAGAGTCCCTTTATTTAATTTATTTATTTACTGCCTTTTATGGTCACATACAGTGATGCTCAGGAGTTACTCCTGGCTCTCCACTCAGGAATTACTCCTGGCAGTGCTTAGGGGACCATATGGGATGCTGAGAATCGAACCTGAGTTGGCTGTGTGCAAGACAAGCATTCTTCCTGCTGTACTATTGCTCCAGCCCCTTGAGAATCCCTTTAGGGAAAAGAATTTGGAATAGGGAAAAGCTCCTGCCCAGCCTTGAGGAGCCGCAGAAATGTTAGGGCAGAGTAAATCTGCGTGCTGGGTAGATTTTCTAGCCCATCATAGCTGAATGGTTAAGAGTCTGGGATCTGAAATGAAGGCTAAGATCAAGTCTTGGCTCCATTCCATTTGGCAGGACCCCAAAGCATCCTTCCTTTTCTTCGCCAACACAGGTTGGCTTTGCCAGCAAGCTGACTCTGAAAAACAGTTTAACAAACATGCAGGATGTTTATCGAACAGTTCCCTGGGGTAGGGAGAGGGAAGAAAGAAGAGGGGGTGGAGTTTTCATATGGGCTTGACAGTTCCTGTCCTCTTTTGAACTCTTAGAAGTAACCCTATTTTCATCAGATAGATAGAGGCACTAAAAAATTAAAAAATCTCAAATTGATCTGTCACTGAGTGTGGGGTTTAGGGGAAGGAGAGTTATTGATCATGGGTGGGACAGGGGGTTATTGAGGCATTCCTGAAGGGAGAGTTTGCTGTAGACCCTGGTGCTCTCAAACCAGGAGGCAAACCCTTCTTTGTGAGATATCTGGGAGAGTTCAAATGTCTCCTCATTTCATCCCTGGGCAGCTTGTGAAGGAGAGGAGCATTGATAGTTAGGTCAGTATGAGGGAAGATGAGGAAAAAGTACAGAAGAGACAGACATCTGTAGGGCAATGGCAATGAGATGGGAATGGCGAAGAATGGTCGAGAGAGGTCTGGGCATGTCAGAGCACATGTCTTGCCTATGTGAGATCCTGGGTTTGGTCCCTAGAATCACATGCTCTTCCCTCCAGCAATACCTGGTGCCTGTCCACCAGCACCACTGCATGTGACCCCAAAAAGAATAGAAAGGGAGAGAAAGCTAAAAGATGGATTCACAAGAGTTCACCTCTCTGCCAAGTGAATGTGGACATAAAAGTCATCCCAGCTGGACCTACCATTAACCCTTCATGACTCTAAAATTTTCTCAATGAGAAAATTCCCTCTGAACTGACATAGCCAGCAAACACATGGATATATTTCCTCTCAAGTTCTTCCCCTTCTTCAGCCCTGGATGCTGCTTTGTATACTTGTAGAGTGATAAGCATTGATGTCCAAAGCTTGACTCTGACGAGTCCTGGATATTTAAGTGTGCTTAAGTTTTGAGTCTTTCTGGACCTCCTGCCTCTTTATCTGTAAAATAGGGACAGTGCGATATGTTCTACTCAAGGTCTTTGTAAGGCAAGGAAGGAAATAGAGAAGCAGAAAACACTTAGCGTGATAATTCATCTCTAATAGTTCTTCAACAAAGTCTATTTTTTTTCATGAACAGAAGATTAGATTGAATATTTCTAGATGGCTTAGTTGGACCCAATTTTGAGAGAAAATTGTGGTCCTTTGGCCAGTTTTTCAGTTGTAAAATAATAACAAATAGTTAAAATTCCTTGTGTTTAAAAGTAAAATAAGTGCTCAAAGCATTTATTTTTCAGCTCTTAGCTAGAAAATGGAAATGCACCTAGAGCACAGTTTCATGACTGAGCTGCAGACCCAGAAAATATCATTCTAAGAAACTTGGTAGCAACATCCAAATTTTGGGCCTATTCAAAAGAATATTTTAAGTCTTCCACAGAGTCGCATGTGAATTGAGGACATTTTTTGTTGAAGGAGAAAAGAAGTAGCAAACTTTGTGTTTTGTTTTGCTGCTTTCTCTGGTGCAAAGACCTGAGGTTCTCATGAACTCCACAACCCTCCCCTCCTCAGTTTCCAGAGGTATTTCATGAAAGGCAGGGCTCCTGGCCTGGGCATCTGCAGTTGAAGACCTTCCTGAAAATCCACTCTCCTCCAAAATTCCAGCTCAGCAGGGCTTTGGCCTGACCCAGTTTATCCACTAGACACCCAGAGCAAAAGGTTTGGGATCTGTGAGTATTTCAAGAGCCTAAATAGAATTGTCTGGCATCTGAAAAAATAGCTGCTCTGAGGAGCATAAAGATAACTTCAAAATCAAAAAAAATCCAAGTAATTATTTATAAAATTGTACATTATTTCCTCTGGTTTGCTACAACCCAATATATAGACACACATATACGTAAATGATTGTAAGTTTATATTTGTGTGTACATACATCTATAAACGATAAATATAATAAATGTGTGCAATAAAATAAAAATTATCACGAATAAAAGTTACTAATTTATATACCAGAACAGATTTATAATTAGCTTTATAATTCTTAGCACTAAGAAAGAAGTAGGGATCTGGAGTGATAGTACAGCAGGTTGGGCATTAGCTTTATATTCAGCCAACCTGGGTTCAATCATCAGCATCCTAGGCCTCACAAGCGGCTGGGGAGGCTGGAACTCGGCTGGCCCCGGGCCCAGCTGCCTGTGTGGGGCCCCCAGGAGGGCAGATGGATTTTGGGAGTGGGCCCATCACCTCTGGGGGCCCGGAAGCAGCTGGATGAGACTCGCCCATCACACTAGCCACCATTTTCGCTGTCCAGATGCTGGGAAACTGCCTCACGACCAGATTAACAGAGCAAAACCAGTTCGAGCCCAGGTCGTGCTGCTGCAAGCGGCCACCACGGTCCATTAAAATAGTGGAAACAGTAATGTCTTTTAATGCACTGCATTCCACGAAGAGCAGGAAAGTTTGGTGGAAGGGAGAGAAAAAGAGGAGAGAAATGACATACAGAACCCACCAAGTAGTTGAGGTGTGGGAGGGGGAGGGAGGTGGGGACATTGGTGATGGGAGATGGGTTTGGGTGGATGGATGGGTGTTGGAACACTGTAGAACCAAAACTCTACATGAACATCTTTCAATTGTATGTCTAAAATGGTGTAATAATATTTGGGGGGATAATAAAATAAAATAAAATTAAAAAAAATAAAGATGACTGCTGAGGTTAAAAAAAAATCATCAGCATCCTAAATGTTCCCCTGAACACCACCAGGAGTAACTCCTGAGTGCAGAGCCAGGAGGAAACCTTCAGCATCGCTGAGTGTAACCCCAAAAGACAAAAACTACACTAAAACAAAACAAATAAAATGAAGCAATCCGGCTCATAAAGAATGTGAGTACCTTTTATTTTAATAAAGGATGCAGACAGACCTGAAAGTAAGAGAACCAAGATCCTCCAGAGTTTGCCAAGGATCCCTCCAGGGGAAGTTTCCAAAGGCCAAGCGAGAGATGCGTGTTGCGTGTAAAGTGAGCATAGCGACAGGCACCCAGTCCGTGAAAAGGAGAGTTCTGGAGGCATGCGATTAAGTTTACCCATTCTGCAGTTGGTTGGGCTCTTCTGATCTAATAAAAAGCAGCACAGTGCTGGTGAGGGCAGCTCCTGCCAAAGCTTGGATTGGCAGTGATTAGGTGTGAGCAAGTGGAGGGCATTTAATCATCTCTCAACTGTTGCAGTTCTCTTTTTGCAAAGGAGCTAGTTTCCTTGGACTCAACTGAAGGTCAGGAGCAAGACCAAGAGGACAGGTGAGTGGAGAAATGGGAAGAACAACAAAAACAGCAGAACAGGCTCCCTGGAGCTGGTCATCCAGGTCTGACTGCTGGACGTGCTTATGGGATTTGCTCCCAGCTCTGTGCTTTCTTTTTCTTTCTTTCTTTCTTTTGGGTCACACCCGGCGATGCTCAGGGGTTACTCCTGGCTCTGCACTCAGGAATTACTCCTGGCGGTGCTCGGGGGGACCATATGGGATGCCGGGGATCGAACCCGGGCTGGTACAGGCCGGCCGCGTGCAAGGCAAATGCCCTACCCGCTGGGCTATCGCTCCGACCCTCTGTGCTTTCTTTAACTCTTCCCTTCTCTGGTTTTTACTGGAAACCTGATGGGAAATGGGAATTCAAAGTAAGATGGCTGTCATAGTTCCTTCTGCTTCTTAACATTTGGTGACATCTTAACCCATCAGGTTTGTTTGAATCAGATTTTAGGCATTTTACTTTTTTTTTTTTTTTTTGCTTTTTGGCTCATACCCAGCGATGATGCTCAGGTTTACTCTTTACTCTCCACTCAGGACTTACTCCTGGTAGTGCTAAGGGGACCTTATTGGATTCCCAGGATTGAACCCAGGTCAGCCTCATGCAAGGCAAACTCTCTACCTGCTGTGCTATCACTTTGGCCCCCGACATTTCACTTTTAATCAGATTGCTTGGAGGGAACTCTACACTCTGGGGATGTAATTCTGTGTGGTGGTAGCAGAAGGGATTCTTCTCTCCCTCTGGGTTGATTGAATGACGATCTAGCTGGAATAGCTCATCCTGCATACAGAGGAATAAGGTCCAAAGACTGAACTCCCTGGCCTAATCAGGAACCTTCCCTAATATTAAATATTATTATTCTTCCTTATGTGCTCATTTATTATCCAATCTTTTTTTCATGGAATAAAGGAAATTTAAACTCTTACTGAGTAGTTACTAAGTGCTAAGTCCTCAGAGAGGCACTTTCTGTTATATTTCTATCCTTTAATCTCTACCTCTTTCCAAAAGTAGGTCTTATAGGCTGATTTTAGAATCCAGGAAACTGAAGCTCAGAAGCGAAAAAATTGTTGCTCAAGATTCAAAATGAGGTTTATTTAATTGCTATACATTTACTTTTTTCCTGGGTGAAATCTTGCTCTTGGATATTTTTATCCTCTCCTCTGCTCCATAAAATTTAAACAAGTTATATACCTTTTTCCCTCTTTTCTTACTTGATTTGGTTTATGGGCCACACTTCGGGGTTACACCTGTCTCTGCATTCAACAATCACTCCTTGTGGTGCTCAGGGATGCTGGAGGGTGAGGCTGAGTCTACTGTGTGTAAGGCAAAGAACCTCACACACTCTACTGTCTCTCCAGATCCAAAACAAATTATATTCTAAGTAGGTGTCAGGTTCCATTTTTCAATATTAGGGATAAGAGACCTTTGACTTTAGGGTCTTTGTACTTCAGAAACTCACACTTTACTAGGGACTTTTATACTACAGCTGCTAACTCCAAGGCTAGATATTGAATGAACATATGGTTAACAGCTTAAGGGAACAAAGAAAGAATGCCCTGGTTTGGACAGAGCGACCCAGGAGAACTTCATGGCGGAAATGGTATTTTGAGTTGTACCTTATAGGAACAATGAGGGTCTGCTTTGCTGAGAAGGTTGGGAAGACCTTTAGGAAATACAATTCAGGAGGAGTTAGATGATGTGCATAGGGCAAATGGGGTTGTGACTTCCCAGCAGGAGGGGCCGTCAGGGAGGTTTGCAGCAGGCATTGGGTGTTGGGGACTGGGAGGTGGCCCATTCCTCATTAGGCACCTATTGAAAGTGTTCTGAGGTATGGGGCACTATGGGTGGTAGAAGATTCAGATTAGGTATTGCTAAGGGACAAGTCTAGCTACCTTGAGCTTCTCCCTTACCCTAAGGCTGCAGGATTCATCATTCTGTGCCATTCCTTGGGTCGTACACTTTTTGACCACCACTTTTGGCCAGAAAAGTAGTTAATAAAGCTCATAGTTATTCTACAGAGGGATGCCAATGAGAAAGAGGTCAATAAAAAAGAATCTGTGGTGATAGTGCTAGGAAGTAAATAAAACCTGGGAGAGATCAGAGACTGAAGATGGCTGGGACATTCAGGGAAAGCTTTTCAGAGAGGAGGTTAAGGGAATTCTAATGCATACAATCAATTAATTTAGTGAGGTGGGTGTTCTGCACGTAAATCAAATCTCTACTTGCCCAGACGCACACTTGCCTCTCCACGGACAAAACTGAAATCAGTTCCTTTTTTTCTATTTGGAAATAGAATATTATTTATTCTAAATAAATAGAATGTAATGGCCATTCTGTTTATTTGCATGCATCTCTGTCTCTGTCTCTCTGTCTCTGTATCTCTGTCTGTTTTCTCTCTCTCTCTCTCTCTCTCTCTCTCTCTCTCAGAAACACCAGTGCTAAAGTCCTATATACACCTCCTGGCTCATTATCACTTTGCCTTACAATAGATCTCGTTGAACTTTCTATATTAGTACTAGGATTGCCTCAGTCATTTTAGATGGTCTCACAATATAAACATGTTCATGCTACTTGTTCATACTACTTGTTCATACTCGTTCATACTACTTGTCCTTAATTCCCCAAATCCAAAAAGTACTATCAGCCACAGAGGCGGGCTGGGGTAGGGATAGGAGATGGAGGAAAACTGGGGGGCATTGGTGGTGGGAAATGTACACTGGTGGAGGGATGGTTGTTGGAACATTGTATAACTAAAACCCAATCATGAAAAACATTGTAACTAGAGAAAAAAGATAATTGAACTTAGAAAAATTCATGTATGAACATATTTATAGTTAGAGTCTCTGTAGCAAGAGGTATGCTTCAGAAGTAAGAATATATTTTAAGGGCCAAAGCAATAGTACAGAGGGTAGGGTGCTTGCCTTGTGTATGGCTGACCTGGGTTCAATTCCTGACATCTCATATGAGAATTCCTCAAGCACCACCAGGTGTGATTTCGAAGTACAGAGCCAGGAGTAATTCCTGAGTATTGCCTGTGTGTCCCTCTCTCTCTCCCACCCTCCGAAAGAATATATTTTATATTAACCAGATCTATCCATGGTTAAAAATGAAAAGAATGTATTTTATGTTCAGTTGCCTTGGATCTTCTGGGATTAAAGTAGATATCATATATGGAGGTATTACTTGAGTTAATGAAAGAAAAAATCCATTTTGTAGCAAAATGGATCCTGAGGGTTCAGGATAAAGCCCATGAATCTTACTCATATTTTATGTGATTTGTCCCCTATTCTGGCCTTAATTGTTTGCAAAGTTTACTATTCTAAACAATATTAATTCATGTGTGATTCTGTATCAATGAGGACTGTAAGGTAAATTCTTCAATGAGGAATTCAGTATACTTAAAATTTTGCTTGACTTCACCAAACTGCCCCCCCCCCCCCAGTGGCTCTCTGTGGGCATACCAGTGTGTCCATCTCTCTGCCTTCCTACAAAGGACAATTCCACCCAGAGTTCTTTGCTGCTCCATTAGAGGACCTCCCCTCAGTCCTGTTTGGATGAAACTTGCTACGCGCTCAAATGCTTAATGAAAGATAAAAGCTAGAGGGCCTGGTCTTGACTATTCAGTGAGTTTTGGGAAAAGCCAACCCAAGCAAGCAGATGAGAGTTAATGAGAAGTAGGCCCCAACCTGCTAGCAATCTGCCAGAACCAGTCAGTGACAAGATTGTGGGCAGAGCTTGATCGAAATAAAATCACATCCTGTGCTGCTTTAGGAGCTTTGAGGTTACCAGCTGGGATCCTTGGCTTAAAATCTAAGTTCTTGTTTACATATACAGTAAAGAATACTGTGGAAAGGCACCGGAGTCAGCACAGGTTCTGGCTTCAAATCTTGTTTTTTTTTTTGTGTGCACGGGGAAGCTGGGGACATTGGTGGAGGAAAAGGGTCACTGGGCACTTGTATCACTTCCCATTGTTCATCGATTTGCTTGAGCGGGCACCAGTAACATCTCCATATGTCCTGTCACATGCTAGTGTATCCCAAGGGCAACTGCTCATTCCAGGAACATGAAGAGCCTCAAACCATTCCTTCAGGTCATGGGACTGAGGTCTCTAATTGCTATTGGTTTTTTGGTATATCAAATATGTCACGGGTAGCCTGATAGGCTCTGCTGTGTGGGTGGGATACTCTTGTAGTAGCCTCTCATCTCGTGCATGTATTGATGAAACGGGAAAGATCAGCTTTACTGCTGGGTGGAGCTTTGACGAGCTGTGGAGTCTGGATGTTGAAAATGGCGGTCCTCATGGTGTGGGGGTTCCTCTTGCTTCTTGTGAAGCTCTGCTGGGATGGCCGGCCAGGGCTAGAACCTGCCTTCCCTCCCGGGTGCCTCATGATTGGCTGGGCATAGGGAGAACCGGTAGCAGGTCTACCCCATGTCTCTGAGTCACATGTACACACGGATCTCAATTATGAATAACTTTATAATTCATGGTGATTCATTAAGGATTTTTTATTATCATTCCTGATTTTGCTGCATGGAAGTTGTGTGCAGTTAGTAAGTGGCAAGAAATTAGATTTTCTCACCTGTTTAATTTGAATAACAATATCTGCTTTGACAAATAATAATAGATACCTATATTTCTCTTCTAACTAAGATAAATAGATTTGAGTTACCTAGATTTAATTCTGAATTTGATTATTTAAACAGCAGTTTAGGAAATTGTATTTCTTTATACCCTTTTGCAGATTCTTTGATGTAGTTGGAATCATCACCATTGATTGAGTTCTTTAAAGTGTAGTGGTGATATGTGTAATCAGTAAACCCAGCTGGAAACATTTAAAATCTGCTCTTAATTCTGGTGTGAGTTTGGGAAAGTTATATTAACTTTCCAATTCATCTACTTACTCAATATAATAAGAATGTTATAAAAATCAGTCTTCAAAGGTCGTTGGGGTTAGATGAATAAGAATAAGAAAACCACAATATGTTTAGGACAGGACTTGGTATGTGATAAGCATTCAGTAAATGTTTGTATAGTTTAATCCAGGAATGTGAGCTCACAGTGTTTGGCATTATGCCAGGAACAGAATGGTATGGGACAGGGCTAGTGGTATTCCTGATTGGCTACCACCTAACACCTCTCTTGACTACTTGAATTTTTGGAATAATTGAGAAATACACAAAACTATTTGCAGATGGAGAACAAAAGCAATCTATTTGTTGTTGGTATAATCTATGTACAAGTCTGGAGTGAGATAGCAAATGGACTTGATTAATTCTACTCTTTGTCTGTGACTGACATTGTCCACTCTGGTAGCAGTTGAGTCCCTATCCAAGATCTCAGGAGATTATTCCTTTTATTGCTCCAGATGTGTAAGAGAAGAGAGAACCCAATTCAAAGGATTTGGGGATCTTTGTAGATAAACTTCACCCTAAGGACTGAAGGTCACAATTATCATTCAAATTAATATTACACCTCAGAGAGAAGTAAAGATGGGATAGGAGATCAGAACATGAGGAGTTTTTCCTATCTGTTAAGTTAGGTGAAACTCTGCCAGGAGTAATACCTGAGTGCAGAGCCAGGAGTAACCCCTGAGCGTTGCCGGGTGTGACCCCAAAAAAAAAAAAAAAAAAAAGCAAAAAATAAGTTAGGTGAAACTCTCTTTTCTCTCTCTTATACTCTCTTTCTCTCTCTCTCTCTCTCTTTAAATCATATTAAACCAGGGAAGTTCTGTCACATCCTACCAAAACAATGAGTAATACCAAATGATACTTTAATTCTACAAAGAACTTGTATTACTAAAGTTTCAAGTGTTCTTCACAATGATCCCATAAATCACATGGAGGAACACCATTAATTGACTGTTCACAATTTCTCAGGCAATGAGTGAGTGCTTTATGGGCATTCTCTCAGGTTGTCCGATGCACTCAAGGTCAATAAAGTTGGTAATGCAGATGTTTCATGTCTGAAGGCAGATGTAATAGGAGAGCGTGGGGTTCTCGGGGCAAAACAACACCCTCCGCAATCTGGATCTGAATCTGTGTCCAAGTTGTTTCCAAGATAAGTATGAAAAGTCAAGCTGTATTTTCTTGATGCTAAAAACAAAAAGGAAGAGATGTTATGTCTCTTAGAAGTAGTAAATCCTTTGATCTTAAAGATAGCCATCACAAAGAAACTTAAGAGTTCATCACACATTTTTGGGTATCCACTAGGGACAAGGTTTGGTTTGCTTTGGGTTTGACTAAGGTGCAGACATAATCCCTTATATTGAGAAATTTTCAGTCTTCCCATTGAAGGAAAAATGGCATATAATAAAGATACAAGAGTACTTTTTCTGGTTCTATAAGAACCAAGAGGCCTGTCCAGGAGACCAAGATAATGGAGGGCTGCAAAGGATATTGTGGGCCGAGGGGCTGGTGAGACGCTCAGCCTAGTGTTCCTGTTGGAAGGCATGCTTGAGGACAGCTCATCTGCTCAGGGGCAGGGGAATGAGAGGCAGCAGAGATGGACTGTCCCCATCTCACTGGGAAGGAAACAACCTCAGACCTAGGGAATAGTTTTACAGTATCACCAACAGGGAGTTGGAGAGAAGTGTCTTGAAGCTTATGATGAATTCTTGAACTTTTTCCTCACTCACTTTCTCCTTCCATGAAGCAGAAGTTGGCAGGGTGCTATTAATTACCTTTTCATTTCAGTGGAAGCGATACTGTTCATGGGGATATTGGCTTTCTTGATCTCGATCACCCATGAGTGTGCAGTAGGGCAAAAAAGGCACATTTTGTGCCCCAGTAACCCCTTCTCCAACTCCCAAACACTTGGGAACTCCCACATATTTCTGCTTGCAATTTCTTTGTTCTGTTTCTTAGATAACTTACCAACTTAGATTATGAGGAAGACTTCACTGATTAGAAAAAGCAAACCCTATGGGTGCTGAACGAGTAAGGGTTACCTATACATATGTCTCCTTGCTGAGTCCTTCCTTATCATGTGACTTGGAAGATCAATCTCCCTCCCATCACACCAGTGGTATTGAACAATTGATTAATAGATAACTGGGAATCTGATAAGCTTTCTCTGCTGACAGCTGGGAATACATTTCTTGCAAATGCAGTCAAGCTCAACCTTTATTTTTTTCCCTTTTAAACTTTCCCATCCTCACTCTTTGATTTTATTTTTTTGTATCACAACTCCTCATTAGGAGTTTCAACAAGTAAAAGTACCTGCAAAGAGCAATTGTCTGAAGATCCAAGTCTTGTTTGAAGAGCTTGTCTCTGCCACTTAATGGCCCTGTGAAGTTGGGAAAATCAGATATTGTTGAGAGTTTAACATTGGTGATAGCACCTGTTGCTCAGAAGTTAACATAAGAAGAAAATGCATTCAAAGATGGCAATGTCTGACATGTGAGTGATAGCTACAGTTGTTAGTGACTGTTGCTGAGTTTATTTCTCTGTCATGTAGCAAAGATGGTAGACTAGATGCTCTCCTCTGACTTATTCCTTGGTCCTTCCAATTGTAATGGGCTTAACAGATGCTTTGTGTGGATCAAGTCAGCTTTACATGCTTGCTGGGTATAATGGCCTATGGTAAGCAAAGGCTATGAGTTCAGACACTGTAAGTGCTCAGTACCCCAGGGAGAGCATGTCTTTCTGAATCATAGAGCTGGGGGAAGGTTTGACCTTTTGTGAGCTGAATCAGAGTAGCACAGGCTGGAGAAACAACAGCGAGTATGCCACAGAGATTTGCTCCCTAATCTCCACACTAGCTGGCTGGACTATTTTCAGTCAGGGATTCAGCTTTCATTAGCATCACTGAGGACTCCTTTGGGTCTTCTCCTGACTGTGTAAAGAAATAAACATCTTCTAGAAAGGCCCAGCACAGCAAACGGAAGTGAATCATCTTCAGTGCCAGGGGGAATCTAGTCTCTGTCTAACCCAACTCAGCTGCTTCCCAGCTGTGTGACTCTGGGTGGCATTCAGAGTGGAATAATTAGCAAACAAGAGCAAACAGAATAGTTTGTTGGTTTCAGAATGACCATTGCCTGTATTCACATCCTGCTGGTACTCCTCATGAGCTGTCACCTTGAACACGTATCTTAACCTTTCTATGACACATTATCCTCATTTGTGAGAAAGGTATAATGATTCTTGTCATTGTGAGAAGAATCCTTCCTTCCTTTCTTCCTAGTGAAGAAGTTGTGAGAAGAATCCTTCCTTCCTTCCCTTCCTTCCTTCCTTCCTTCCCTTCCTTCCTTCCTTCCTTCCTTCCTTCCTTCCTTCCTTCCTTCCTTCCTTCCTTCCTTCTTCCTTCCTTCCTTCCTTCCTTCCTTCCTTCCTTCCTTCCTTCCTTCCTTCCTCCTTCCTTCCTTCCTTCCTCCCTCCCTCCCTCCCTCCCTCCCTCCCTCCCTCCCTCCCTCCCTTCCTTCCTTCCTTTCTTTCTTCTTTTCAGCTATCTACTCTCTCTCATCATTCCCATATACATTTATTGACCATCATATTGCATCATTTTTTGAAAAATAACAGTAAAATAAGGCTATGTTTATCCTTCTAGAAGTTGAATTCAATTTAAAGAGCATTGATTCCAACATAGCTTATCATTAGCTTATCTTCAGCTCCCTGAAGCTCCTATTCTGCTTGTCTGATGTCCAGGTCTCCTCAAGTGGCCTTCCTGGCTGGGAAGGCAAGCAAAGAAGTGATTGGTGTCATTACCTGAGGCTTGCATGGCTGTACACACTATAGTAGAAGCTTCAGGCCACCCAACAAAAAACCTTAAGTTTAGCTGCGCTGTTATCAGCGCACTGTCTTTGGAGTGAGCTAAAACTCTTGCAGTTTTTCTAGATATTTTAAAGTACCAACTATATTTTGCAAGGCATTCTCCCTTGAATATTTAAAATCATGTTTTATTTAAGGGAAATGACTTTCATAAATTTCTGACCCATTTGAGCTTTATATCATTGTAATATTCTTTAAGAGCCAATTCGTGTCCAGTAAGGCTTTTCACCTTGTTTAATGACTTTTTTAAAATTCTCTTTCCTTGCAATCAAAACTCTCTAAGCCAATTTGAATGCCAAAGGGTTCAAGTTCGGTTCAGAGTGTCCTAATAATGAATTCTGAGAGAATTTTAAGTTAGTAAAATGAGTTCTGCTCATATGTGTTCAATTCTGTCTCTTCGAGTGATTAGCCCAGTGCAGACTCACCGTGGGCACTTTTTGCTGCATATTTGAAAACTGCATAGGGTTGTCTTCTTTATAGGTATCTAACATTCCTAAGTGGAGAAACTGAGCTCAAATTCAATTCTGAACAACCAAGAAGAAAAGCCAATGAGGATAATCTTTATCATGCCACACGTCAACTGGGTCTCATGTAATATCTATAGGAACCCTGGAAAGCAGCTGAAGTGAGGAATTAAGCTCAGAGAGGTTCAGTAAGCAGACTGAAGTCACACAATTAGGTAATGTTGGTAATGCTGAAATAATGCCAGCAGGTGTTTGAATTCCCTTTGCTGTCTTCCTAACTTCATGGACTCCCATAGGTCTTGACTCCTAATGTCCTCCCTGCACCAAAAACTTCCACTAAGATTTGACCGAATGCTCCCTTTTGGACAGTCTGAAGTAGGTACCTGACATAAACAAGTCATCTCACTTAAACCTTGCTGTAACCTTGCTTTACGGGAAATGAAGCCTCTGTAATGTAAATATGCCGTCTGGAAGAGGCACAGAGCAGAGTGAGTGGCTGGGATTGAACCTTGGTGTTGCTGTTTTGTTATGTTTCTGATGCCGTGAGGGACAATAAATAGCCATAAACCTGGTGCCTCAAAATAACAGAAAGAAATTCTCTCACAGTCTGGAGGCCAGAAGCCTGAATTGAGGGGGTTGTACTATTTCTAGGAGCTCCATGGGAAATTTTTCTTTGTTCCTTACTCGCCTCTGTTTACTGTGAGCTCTCTTTGGCTGTGGTCACTTCCCTGTCTCCCCTTTTGAGTACCACATATGTTTTAGGAAACCCAAGGAGTCCCAAAGATCATCTTATCTTACCGCCATTGACTTCATCCCTAATGAAGACTTTTTGGGCAAATGAGTCAAGTTCTTACTCCAGGTGAGGTCCTGAACTTATCTTTTTGAGGGAGTCATTTAATAGGTGCTGATTATACCTTTCCATGGCCCCAGTTTCCTCCTCCCATGAATGTTGCTGGTCCTTCCACTAAAATTAGGTTGGGACAGGTAAATAATAGGGATTGCTGACTTGATTTCCTTCAGCGATGACTTTTCCTGATCCATGGACACTCATCGCCTATCACACCCAAAGTCACAACAACAGGCTGGTAAAGTTTTTTTTTTCTTTCACTCTTAAGCTGAAGTGAACTCATGCTTGGTAGATCAGAATTTACTTCTTCTCTCTGGCCCAGAAAGGAGCCTGTGCACTTTGCTTCCTTAACTCTTACCCAGCAATGCTGGGGCTATTTAGCAGAAGTTTCTCCCTCCCAGAAGATCCTGGGCAGAACTCTCCCTTCTAATGCCTGGTGAGAGATAACCAAGGCCTTTTTAGAACTCATCTGAGACTAATCCACCAAGGAATTCCTGGCTGACATCACCTCCTGATGACCTGCAATACAGCCTCTCTTGGATGGATTTCTCTGGTGGTCTGGGCTTTCTTTTATAAAGTCTGGGAAACAAACTTGTTTCTAAAAAGGGCAACTCTTTGTGGTTGTAAGTCAGTCTGCCTCTCTGAATCCACATCCAGACCCACACAATGCCCCACCCCCCACTCCTCCCCTCTCCATTCCTAGTCTGTCTGCCTTTGCTTCCCCTTTACTCTGACTTTCACCAAGTTCTTCCAGAATGGGAGTAGGCCCCTGGGTGCATGAGAGGGCTCATAGTTTACAGGAAAAAGAAGGCACTGAGCTATAGGACCTACTTGTGTTATTCCAACTCTCGGGAGCTTTGGTGCCGCTTGGCCTCTGGACTATCATCACATCATGCCTAAGGGAACTGAGAGGGCCTTAGAGGGAGAGATTTGAGTTTTGTCTTGAAGGACAAGGAGCTGCGGAGCAGAGAATCGTGCATACAAAGGCTCAGAGTAAATGGGGGGAAAGTAGACACAGGGACTATAGGCACTTTAAGGTGATTGCAGTAAAGACATGGCAGGGACCCAGATCCAGAAGAAAGGTCAAGCTGTCACACTGAAGTGAAAGACCCCAATAAAGGGTCTGAAGCCAGAGACTGGCAGGGTCACATCTAGCATAGGGACAGTTTTCTCTGATCTTAGTGGAGAAACTGGGACTGCAGGTGTGTGCCCAGGGTTGAGGAAACCAGCTTTGATATTCTGCCATTTATGGGATAATCTGTGCAGAAATTGCCCTAATAGGAGTCACTAGTTAAGTGTCATATCTCCCCCTCCCTCTCTCTCTCTCTCTCTCTCTCTCTCTCTCTCTCTCTCTATCTATCTATCTATCTATCTATCTATCTATCTATCTATCTATCTATCTATCTATCTATCTATCTATCTATATTTGAATCACCATGAGACACACAGGTAAAAATTATTCATGGTCCGATTTCAGTCATACAGTGTTCGAAACCCATCTCTCTTCTAGTTTGCATTTTCTACCACCAATGTCCACAATTTCTCTCCCACCACCCCACCTGACCCCCGGCCTATCTCTATGGCACACACTTTCCTATCTCTCTCTCTCTTCTCTCTCTCCCTTTCTCTCTCTCTCTCTCTCTCTCTCTCTCTTTTTGGGAATTATGGTTTTCAGTACAGATACTAAGGGGATTGTTCCTCACAACAATCTCAGAAAAAAAATTTCTTTATCCTGCAAAGAGACAATACACAACTCTTACAGGTCATCAGCCCTCAAATGATAGATCTGGGATTTAGACCTCTAGGGATGGTTTCAGGTAGGTCTGTGATTTAGGAAGGAGAAAGAAAATGTTGAGCTTCTAGATTGTGGTACCCAATTGGTTGGGACAGGTGAGGGTGCCAACAAGGTCCTGAATCTCTCAATCTACAGGTTTGGAAGAGGTTCTAGATCCTGTCCTGGTATTGGTGACAGCTGCCCAGTTGCTCATCCTGGCCTCTCAGCTTTATCCCTTCAGCTTTAGTCTTAGCCATTCCTCACTAAGTCCTGCTCTGACCCAGCCATGAGCAATCAATTTTCCAGCACAACACTAACTGATGGGGGTGGTGATGGGGTCAACTTCATTTTCCAGAAGGAGCCCTGAATCTCAGAGAAGGGAGTGAGAGATCATTTGTCACCTGGGGATTAAGAACAAGAATAGTCAGGTTCAAAATGCAATCACACAAGTGCCAGTTCATTTTATGCTTCTTGCTGGCCCCCTTGCCTTATTTTTTTCCTTTGCTTCATTTGTGCAGGAATCTCCAAAACTTAACAATTAGATGCTTTTAAATTTGCATCCTACTCCTCAAACAGGGTCCAATGAACTGTATGAGACTTAGTCTAGGAGATTCCCCTTTGCCTAGGGTAACAACAAAGCATGTGACTAAGCTTAGCCTCCAGTAAAGGATGAAGGCTAGAGCAAAACTGCTATTGGATCCTGGAGACTCCAGACCTAGAAGAATCAGGATTGGGGAAGGGATCCTCTGGCTCTGGAACCAGCTGCTTGTTCCTCTATATTGCTTCCCCTTCCCCCTGCCTCACTGAGCTCTCTCCATTTTTGGTCACCAGGGCTATGTACAACTGTGGACGGAGGGTGATACAGTTCCCAATTTTACTTTCACATTGTTAAAGAGGAAAAGGAGGGGCTGGAGTGATACCAATGGCTAAGAAGCTTGTCTTGCATGTGATCAGCCTGGATTCATCCCTGGCATCACCAACACTGATCCCTGAGTGCAGAGCAAGGAGTAGGCATTGAACATAGCCAGGTGTGGCCCCCATACCGAAAAAGTAAAATTAAATAAATAAGTACAGGAACTTGTTATGATTTCCTATTTCTAAAAAAAATTTGATGGATTTAGGAATAAAATAATCAGTAAAATAAGAAAATATGAGAATATTTAGTACATGAGGGTATTAAAATATCTACTACATACTCCTGGCCTTTACTGATTTGGAATTGGAAATTTAGAAATTTTCAAATTTCCATTTCCTGTATTCTGCTTTGCTCTTTTAGATCTAGAACATGCTCTATAACCTCCTACCAGAGTTACCTCTTTCTCTACCCTCCTGAGTCTTGCACATATCTCAGTATCCAGAAAGAAAATATGCAAAATCCATTATTCAGAGATCTCAGAGATCTGATTCTTCCTCCTTTTCTCTAATACTCATTTTTGGGAGACTGCCAAAATAACCAACTGTGGACAAAAGCTTACTGAAAATTTACTTGTGTCAGACCATTTACATAGGGTGTTTCCTTCACCTGTTCCTCATAGCATCACTGTAAATTAAATATTACTGTCTCCCTGATAAGCAACCTGGAGAGGAATGGAAGACAGGAATGGTAAGAATTTGCCCAAGGTCGTACAATCGGCAAGAAGCAATCCTGGGATTCACATCATGTTCTGATTTTAAATTCTATAATCTTTACAAATGAAGTGTCTGCAGTGACTAGAAAATCAGACTGTTTTTATGAACCATTTTCTCTGCCTTCAGAAAGCTGAGTGTCTACCATTCCTATGACTAAGATGGGAATCTGTTGGTATTTTTGGTCCTCTCCCATCCCTGAAGGCACTGGCTCTTACCGTCCCTATAGCTCCAACAAGTTCTGATTTTTTAACAAAGACTTGCCCGGAATTGGACAGGCTGATGAGTCCCTGGCAAAACTGGCATTCAAGAGTTGCATCTGCACTATTATCCTGCCCGAGCTCTAGCAGTGTGCCCTATCCCATCAATCATAGCTACTGCATAAACAGTCTCACCACCCTCCTGTTATGCGTGTGGGAGGACCAATCAGCTAGTGCAATCTTGACTGATAGCTCCAGTAGAGCCAAGTAAATTCTCCCAAGGACTTGTGATGCAAATCCTCTGTTTAGAGAGCATCTCACTGAGGAAACTCTTCTAGCAGAGTCCCAACAAAAGGTTCTTTCTGACACCATGCCTGAAAACAGACTATCTAAGTCTGACACCATGCCTGAAGACGGAGCATCTAAGTCTCATGATAAATCCACCGTAAAAATCTCTTACTGCCTGCTCTCCCTCTGCTCTTTGGCAGCAGCTAAGAAGAGCCATGTTTTGCTTACTTTGTGGATCTGAGCTGGCTTGGTGATCAGCATTGGCCAATAGGCATGACTGAAGTTATGGCACACCGGTTCTAGGCTTTTTCTCTGTGTCTTTGGGGATCTTGTCTCGTCCCTGTGTAAACAAGTGGGGGAGGAGCTTTTCAGAGAGAAGGAACTTCTGAACACAGAAAACCATTGCCACAGAGGCTGTCAGAGGCCATCTCTTCTGCCACCAGGCAGCTGAATCAGACCCAGGAGTTGTATTTAAGTATTACTGAAGCTTGCACTTAGACAATGATCAAATGTTTACTGTAGTAAAATCAATGTAAAGCAAATAAAAACAATGATAAAAATCAATCACTGAGCGTTGGGGCAATTGATTATGAAGCAACATGCAATGAAAACCTTGTAGCAGTAGATAATGCTTGCTGAGCACATTGTCCAGAGCCAGGGGCTGGCGTGCTTGTTTTCACTTCAGATTCACATCCACAAAACCTAATTTTTCATTGAACATTTGCCCAGATACTCCAGTACATGTCAGAAAACATCAACCTTATGCTTAACATAGACACACATTATTTTCAGTTGATAGGAAAAAAACCAAACCCAGTTCGCAGGAACTTTGGTGACTTGACTAGGCCAAAGGTTGCAGCTGAAGGGCGACCAAGCTGAGATTTGTAAGGTTTGAGTAAGGTCTGAGCTGAATTATTTCTGCTTTCCACCCTGAAGTTTTAAATACAACTTTCGAGAGAGGTATTTTCTTATCTTATATTCAGAGAACTGAGCTTTTTGAGGGAAGTTAAATGATTGATCTAAGAACATGCAATTAATATGTGCAAGACTTGAGTTTTGAACCCAGGATTCACTGATAAGAGACCCCCAATCACAAATTCCATTGTTAGGAAATCAGAGAAGGACATGCTTATATCCTTGTGAATTTCACACAACTGCTTTGTTTTCTCTTTTCCCTTGGAATATCTTTTTAAAAATCCTGTTTTGCAAATCCCGAATTATAGCAGAAAGCAGGTTGTAAAGGAACTAGTGAGAGTTATTGCCCAGAAAATCCAGCTGGGAAGCATTTCAGTGTCAATCTTATTATTGCTTTTAAATTATCAGTGGCTTCAGAAGCTTTTGAAGTAGCTGGCAGGGAATGCTAGCGTTGGGGAAAACAATCCCCAGAGGGTGTTCTCAGCGGGCATGTGCTTCAGAAACTTTGCTTCTCTTTATGTCTTGGCACCGAGAGAGGTTGGGGGGGGAGGTAGAGGCATCTTAGCAGGAAGCTTCTAGCTGATGTGGATTTCCAGGAAGACCCAATTAGCCCAGTAGCAAAAGCCCAAGCACAGCGAATAAATTATTTGCTGCAGTGGCCAGGGCGGTTGACAGCTTCAGACAACTTCAGAGACCACCCCTGAGCTCTTTCCATGTCAAGCTGACTAGGGTGCCCTAAGAAGCTCTAACCCCATGGACCTGATGGACCCCAAGCTGGGAGCCGTAGAATAAAGTCAACTTAAAAAAGCAGCTCATTACGCCTGCATGAGAAATGTCAAGATAACCCTGTTTCTCCTCCTCCCCCAGCTGACTGGAAGACCTTCACCGGAAGTCCTCTAAGACTGGGTTCAGAATTCACAACTTCAAAAGGTTTTGCACATCCTGGATCTTTTCCCACATCGAACTCATTTGTGTGTGTAACCATCCATCTGTGCATGCATCCTTTCGATTTTCTGCCTGCTGTCATCTTAGGATCATCATAGATCTTAAAGAAAAGTAGGCCCTTCTCTTCCTTGTGATACTTAAATACAGGAGAGAGTATAAAGATCACAGTCTGGGCAGATCAAGTCGAGTATGTCAGGGAATCAGCAGAGGGGAATGCAAATGATTTGCATATAATGTGACATTTTTTACGCATGTACCACAATGCCGGCTGAAACATTGAGATATTAATTGCATGTTCCTAGATAAATCATTTAACTTCCTCAAATGCTCAGTTCTCTAAATATAAAACAAGAAAGTACCTCTCTTGAAAGTTTATATAAGGAAACGCCCTATATAAACGGTCTGACTTATTTCTAGCTTATTTCTAGTTTGGCTGCGATCACTCCTGGCTGTGCCCAAGGGACCTTTGTAGTGCTCTGGGCTATACTTGGGGACACTGAGTGCAAGGAAACATAGCACCAGGTTTGAGCTCTTTTTCATATCTTTATGGCCTAGGCTCTTATTTTGTTTGTGCTGCCCCCATCCAGCAGCACTCAGAGCTAGCTCCTGACTCTGTGCTCAGACATCACTCTTGGTGTGTTTTGGGGGACCATATGGTAACAGAAATTGAACCTGAGCAGCTGTGTGACAGGCAAGAGACCTATGTTCTGTACTATTTCTCCAGCTCTTAAGAGTTTTCTTCAGTATTGAATTAGGGCCCCCTGGGATGAACCCAGAGACACGACAGAGCCTGGCAAGCTACCCGTGGCTTATTCGATATGGCAAAATCAGTAACAATAATGAACCTCATTCCCAACGAATGGAGATGTTACTGGTGCCCGCTCAAGCAAATCTATGAACAATGGGAAGACAAGTGACAAACGACAAGTGATTGGATTAGGTAAGTCTTTTATGTTATTGTTGTTTTTGGGTGGTGCAGAGTTGACAGTGCTCAGAGCTTATTTCTAGCTCTTGGCTGTCAGATCACTCCTGGCTGTGCTCAAGGGACCTTTGTAGTGCTCTGGGTTATACTTGGGGCCACTGAGTGCAAGGTAAGCGCCTAAAACCTTAACTATCTCTCTGCTTCCCCATTTGCTTTTTTTAAATAATCCAATATTGATTTTGGGCCATAGAGATAGGAAAGAGTTTAAGACGTTTGCTTTGCCTGCAGGTGACCCACCATCAGATCTCAAGTATCACATCTGATCTCTTGAGCACAGCTAGGACCTACCCTATAGAACAGAGGTGGCTGTTGTAGCCACCCAAACATTTCCTTCTTATATATAAGAATTAAAAAGAACCACAATATTTCCAAACTTGGGTTTTTAAAGCTTTGTTAGGTATTTTTTTAATGGAGAGAACAGTTACATCGTCAAGCAGTTATGTGCTCAGAGAACTGCTTCTGGAAAGAAACAAGAAGTATTTAATTAGCCTTGCAGCTAGTGTGTGTGTGTGTGTGTGTGTGTGTGTGTGTGTGTGTGTGTGTGTGTATGTGCGTATGTGTTGGAAGGTGGTCAGGAAAACTCAGTAGAGGAAAAGTTAGTCATTCCCTCCTGTCTGTTCCTGTAGCCTCTCTTTTAGTTCCAGTTTAATTAATCACCACGTATCCATTGGCAGCAGATGGTCTAAGTTGTCTTCTGATCCTATTGGCTTCCCCCAAACCAAGCACATGCTACTGTGTCTGTCTCACTACATATGCATGCAGCTTTCTACCTGAGGAAAGTTTCCTACATGTAGTGAAAAGCAAATCCAAAAGAGTTAGGATTCTGGGAGGAACCCTTGGCTGTCTTAAGCAGTGATGGAAGGAAGTTAGATATCACGTGAGACATTGCCCAACTATGTACCCCTGGAGCGAGAACACTTGGAACAAATTTTGCAAGAGATGCCAGAGTTCTCAGGCAGAACAACCCCACAGTGAGCAACATACAAAACTAGTTTTCATTGCCTTCCTTCTCTGCTCAGTCTCACTCCTCTCCTTTAAGTGTTCTGCAAACAAAGTTCTCACTTGTGCGTCCTGGTGTCTGAATTTCTTTCAAGAGGAATTAAACTTAAGGTAGCTATTATCCCCACATATAGGACAGGGTCCAACACAAAGCCTGGAAGCTAGTTGAACTTAATAGATCCTAAACAAATGAACTGATGGTGTATGTCTGCCCTCTGTTATATTACTAAACTCCTTTGGTTGAGAATAATATACTACATGCAGTAAATGACAGGTGACATGAAAGAATAAGAAGCATTAGGACTGAACTCGGAGAAGATGAAGCCATGGGGATGGTTTCCTTTCTTCCTTTCCCATCCTGGATTATCCTCTTCCAGGTAACTACAAATCAAACCAGTTCTACAAAGACAACAGTACCAGCCTGCCTTTCCTCCATAGTCATTTGACCAGATGCAGAAACTTCCTTGAGAATGCATTTGTTAGATCAAAATGAAGGAGACTCAGGGCGAGAATGAGAATTCTCAGGGATAAAGGATAAAGTGCTTGTCTTGTACTTGCTTAACCCAGATTCAGCCTCCACATATAACCCACAAGACCAGTACGAAATGATCCCTGAGATAGAGCCAGGAGTAATCTTTGAGCACCACCAGGTCTGCCCCCAAGGAAAAAACATAATAAGACAAAAACAAAATTAAGGAGGCTGAACAAATCCCATGCAATGGTTACAAAGTGGATCTATTTATTTATTTGTTTTCTTGTTTGTTACTAACTGTATTAATAGGTGTTAATATAATATTAAATGTAAGAATATATGCATGTGAATCCAATAATATTTATTAACTGATTCAGTTCCTTCCTCCCTGATGATTGAAAAACTTTTGTTTGTGGGGGAAGTGGTTATTACTTATCACTAAAGACCAAATGTCCAGCCTGGCACCTGCCTCTCTGACTCTGAGCAAGCTGCTTAACTTACCTTGACTTCCATCTCTTCATTTGTTAAAGGAGGGGGAGCACTGGAGTGATTAGAAGTGTGCAATGTGTGGTAAGTACTTAGAACACTACCCATAGAACACAGTCATCTTTGTAACAGAAGTCACCTTTATCCTGCTCAGAACTGGATATCTGTGCTGGCTTACATCACCTTCTAAGTCTGTTTCTTGTTCATTCATGAGGTTTCTAGGGAAAAAAAAAGTGTTTCATCTTTCCTACTTTGAGCTCTATTTCCTATTTCATGTATTCTCCACAACACAAAAGTGATCCACCTGGGGGCATTTGGATTCACAGTACCATAATGAGTTCTGAAAATTTAAGTGCACACATCTCTCTGGACTCATACATGCCGGAAGTGAAGTGTACTCTTTGTACTTTTCTTTTTTCTTCCTTTTTTCTTTCTTTTTGGGACATACCCAGTGATGCTCTGGGGTTACTTCTGGCTCTGCACTCATGTATTACTGCTGGCAGTGGTTGAGGGACTATATGGGATGCTGGGAATTGAACACTAGGTTGGCTGTGTGCAAGGCAAATTCCCTACCTGCTGGACTATTGCTCCAGCCCCTCATTGTACCTTTCCAACTATTTTTTGGAGCCTTTGATTACACCATGGCTCCATTCTTGATTCCCAGCAATTTCTACTTCCTTTCTTGTAAATCTCAGTTCTTTCCTTTGGCTGTAATTAGGTTGACCAAGAAACCCAGTTGACACAAGTGTGAATGCAACTTCAAGGAGGACTTGCTTTCGAAAACTACTCTCCTCCCCCTCTTTACCACACCCTCACTTGGTCTCCACTTCAACCCCTACTGAAATTAATAACAGTTTAGCAAACAATTGTTGTCTTTTCCTCACTTTTGTTTGGATTTACCAAGAATCAGGGATCACAGAGGGGAAAAAGAGCGGGCCCCTCTCTGCAGCCAGCTCTGCATGAACCAGTGGGAGAGAGGGAGCCCTGGCTGTCTGGAATGGAGGGAAGAAAGTGGGTATTGTCCTCCTTAGCAAGGAACTACATTTCTGCGACTTAAAAACCCCCTTACAGTCCAACCAACACGATAAAATAACTCCCGATTGCATATTTACATTGTGGTGGTTCATAGAAAGTTATGATTTATGAGCATGTGCATTGGGAGGATAGTGAGAGCTTAGATTAATGGAGAGACGTTTAATGATATGCTTAGGAAAATTCATGTGCTCTAGTGCCAAAATGCCCTGGACTGAATCTTTACTCTGTTACTCAGTGGTTGACTGAAGTTGGGCAAGTTAATGTGTCTCAGGACTTACATATTGAAATAAAGACGATAATAAAGTATGTTTGCCCTAGGGTTATTGTTATGATCAAATGAATTTCCCTGTGCATGGCATTGCAATGGCAGTAGAGCCTCATGGCTATTAAGCACTTAATCTGTACCAGGCAGTATTCTAGATACTCTTTGCATATAAGACTGACAGTAAAAACCTATGCTCATATCAGCTTATATCAGTTGATAGCAATTAGCAGTTAAAATCTCAACAATAGTAGCTTAGATAAGGTAAAAGTTTACTTCAATTTATATTAGTAAGTGCACAGTCATCATCCCAGACTCCTTTGATTTCACCATTCAAGTATTATGTCTCTTCTTTAAGTCATTTCATGTTTCAAGGAACATTAACTTTGGCATTCTTATCCCTGGCAGCATGGAAAAAGATGAAGTATCGGGGAAAACTACCTTCTGAGTGCGCCTATACCCCCTTTTATTAATTTTTTCTCTCCTCCGCTTTTAATTAATTGAATCTCAGTGAGATACAAAGTTGCTCATGATTGGGTTTCAGTTATACAATGTTCCATCACCCATCCCTTCACCAGTGTGCATTTCCCACCGCCCATGTCACCAGAGTCGATTGGCCTTAACTGAGCTTTTACAGAGATCCTAAGTATCACTTAATAATGGATCATTATTGAGCAGAATCTAATTGAGGTGTCCTGTCTTATTAAAAGAAAGTTGAGGAATAGGACCTTTTGTCATTGTGAATCACTATCTTGGATAAACTGGGTGTCTGTTATAAGGGATAAGGGATGATAGATATTGGATAGGCACAATATAGTTTTGGCTGACTTACTTTTTACTTAAATGGAATATAGCCTCTTTCCAAGGAGTAGAATGCTCATATTTCAAGCAGCATATTTTGCTGAGCTGGGAATCTCAGAAGATGATCAATTCTTTAGACATTGTTTGTGTTTTCTTGAACTGTAGTGATCAAGTAGTAAACCAAGACAGCAAATCTACTTCCCACTCCCCCTACACCCATTGGTCAATGGTGAACCACAACTATACCATTTCAATAAAGGGTATTCAATAAAATAAAGTATCCTCTAGTCCATGGAAGGAACAATCCTGCCATAGAGAGTATTAAATGTCTCAGACTTTTTTGCTCCTGCTACTGCACCAATGAGATTATGGTAATGCTCCTCACTGAGTTCCTGCTCAATGAGGTCAAATGTTTTATTCCATGTATGTTAGGTACCAGGTCTCTCTTTTTTTTTTTTTTTTTGCATTTTTGGGTCATACCCAGCGATGCTCAGGGGTTACTCCTGGCTCTGCACTCAGGAATTACTCCTGGCGGTGCTCGGGGACCATATGGGATGCCGGGATCGAACCCAGGCCAGCATGGGCCGGCTGCGTACAAAGCAAATGCCCTACTGCTGGGCTATGGCTTTGGCCCCCAGGTCTCTTTTCTGCCTGCAATATCTTAGTCCTTGTTACCTGCTTCTTGTGTCTTTTTAAAATAAGCTAATACCATACTTTACATTCTGTGTTTTTTATAGTACCGATCTCACAAGACCTAAATTCCTCAAGATTAGGACCGGTTGTTTCTAACAGAAACCCCCTAATCAGAATGGATAACCCAGAAACACATTTCAGTCTTATTCAGAAGTGTAGCAGTAGGTAGCCTAGGGAGATTTTATTTTTCAATTATGTATTTTTATTTTCAGCTTTTTGGTCACATGCAGTGATGATATAGACTTACTCCTGGCTTTATATAGTACTCTAGGTTGAAACCAGGGTAAATAATGTGCTAGGCCAGTGCTCTATGCCCTCTACTGTACTATCTCTCTCATCCTTGTTGCAGGACACCTAAGAGCCTCTGCATCTGCCCTGGATTGCCTCCTGCAAGTCACTTCTTAGATAGGGGGTAGTTTAAATATGGCAGTTTATCTGACCATGTATTCTGTACTGGCTGGTATTAATATTCTCTCATGCTACCACAATCATTGTGGGACTAGCTAGATCTTACCAGCATATTTGCCTGTCCACATTGAATCTTAAGTAATTAGATCAGAGAGAAATGTTGTTTGCCTCCAAGCAAGCAAGCATGGCTCCCTGATAATTCAGAAGCAACTAAAATACAAAACTACTGTGAAGTAAAGACGAGACTCTTGTGAAGGCTTGGAGAAATATTTAACTAGCATTAGTACAGTCTTTGGTACAGAGGCATGCTATCTCAGAAACTCCCTTCTCTACCCTATAAAGGTATTCCTAGGCAAATCTTGGCTCGAGACATTAGCATCTAAAAGGGCCAAGGTGAGGTGCTGGGAGAAATTACCTGAGGGCATATGACCCTGCCTGCTTCCCATAAAAGTGGGAGGTCTGAGTTTCCAGGGATCAAACTAGCCTGCTTTCTCTCTCACTTTCTCTTCTTTTGGTCTCTCTTTTGGGGCCTGCACTCTTCTTGGGATCCTTGTCTTTGTCTCCCTCTTTACAGGGCCTTAACACATGGTGGCCGCCATCTTTACCTACACGGGGTTCTAGCTGGGAATCCTAAGCACAAGGTTTTTCCTATTGCTGATTTGTATGCCTGAACCTGTGATAAGTAAAGCATTTTAAAACCTGCGCCAGATTCCTGAGTTTTTATCCGTTCTCCGCCGGCTCGAAGGTAGAAGGGAACTCGATTCCGGTGTTGTTGGGGATCCCAGTGGCTCCCTGACACGTCCTGGCCTAGGGATACTTTAGTGGTCCACAGTCATCCATGCCTTGATTTCTTTCTTTCTACTCTTGTAGTTTGATGTTCATCATTTAGATAGTAATCACCCAAAGTAGTGTCTTTACATCTCTCTGTCATATCTCATTCCAGATGCAGAAGGGTTAAGTAAGGAAGTCATTTTAACAGAGTCAACTACCTTTAAGGATCTTTTAATAAATATTTGTAAAATTGACAAAAGGATATTAAATGTGGGAGACCTTGAAAATGATCTATTTCACTGCTTTACAAACTTTTAAAACTTCTTTCCCATTTTCATGGTTTTTGGCTATATTTGCATAAGTAATTATAGGAATCATGTTGTGAAAGTTATTTTCTTTAATTTCCATACCATCAGTACTATTTTTTACATAAAGTGCTTTTAAATCAACTTTAAGAAATATATTAAAATCAAAATATTAGAGAGTAATTCAATCTTAGAAAGTTCAATTATGAAATGATACTTTCCATAAAATGTGTAGAAAAATAATTAAGAGAAAATTAAATAAAACAAAGTAATGAAATTATACATGGGCACCGTGTCATCGAAAAAAAATCCTCTGAACCATTGGCCTGCTGCCCTCTTTATTGGAAAAAGAAGTTTAACAAAGCAGCTTTTTCCTGAATGGTAAAAGATGGCAAAGAGTCACTTTCTTACCAATCTGTTCAGCATAATTGAATGTCCTGTTTGTGTGCCATTTAAATGCTCTCCATTTCATTAGTGTTCTATGATCGTCACTTTGAGACACACTAGTATATTCTTTGTACCAGTGAAAAAACCCATTTCCCAGAGGCTCTGTGCCATTTTTTCTTTGCCCCTTGGTTTTCTGGATGGCTGTAATGAAGTTTTGTCTAATGCCAAAAAAAACTGTTTCAGTGTCTGTATTTGCTGACGACTAGACTGTGAGTGGCTAGAAAAGTATCAGGATGAATCTTTGATCCCCAGGGCAAGAATAGGGGCCTTCCTAGGACAGAACATTTAGTGTGTGGGAGCTCACTGAATTTCCCAGGGACACACAGTGCAAGTGCAGACTACATGAGTGTCCAATTGTTTAATGGAAAGTGATCAAAGACCTGGAAAACCAAATATAGCAGTTTTTTTGTTTTGAAATTTAAGGTAATTCTTGTTTTCCATGAAAATATACTAAGTTAAATCTGGCAATGAATCAAAGTAGAAATTGCATGGAGTGTTCATTCAATAATATAATTTCTGTTGACCACAATGTCAGTAAACGTCATCTAATTGCACATTTTCTAAGTACCAGACATTATCCTATGCTCATGTACATTTTCATTGGCAATTTATTATTTCCACTTGCATAAAAGGAAACATAACATGAATATAAAATGGTCTTTAACAAGGATGCAGATCCTATAGCCACCAAGTGATGGCTTAAAGTCTTCATTGTCCCTTTGAAACTTCCCTGTTCATGTTTCTTTTCTGCTTTTGGCTATTTATGATTATCTGGCAACTAGATTAGTGCAATTTCTATAAGTCTTAGAACATTCTCTTGTGAATGGGGTGGGGACTTGTCTCTGCTCACACTGTGAGTCCTCATTTGTATGTATTTAGCCCAAAAGAAGCTAGGAATTAGTAAACAAATGGTTGAGTTTTGCTGGTTGGAAGATGGAATCAGATAATGAGTGGAGAAAGGGTCGAGTAAGTGGGACATAAAGGAAACTAAAGATCCATTTCAAGTAAGTCTTAGAATGGGATATGCAGAAGTGTGGGTAGAAGAAAGAGACAGCAAAAGCAACTGATGTTCTGTTCCAGGTTCCGGCTGCAGATGGAGAGAAAACACTGTTTTGTTCTTAAACAGTGGTAGGTCCTACCATTGTGGTAGGACGGGTGTTGGAATATTGAATACTTGAATCAACTGTACTGTGAACAATTTTGTAAATCACGGTGTTTAAATTAATTTTTTTTAAAAAGCACTGGTTGCTTCTATGTGAGATGTCAACAAAGTGATTGTTGACAAGGTTTTTCAAAAAGTGATTTTAGTTTAATAATTAGCCAGTATCCTAAATGATGTTTTTTGTTGTGGTGGTGATGGTGTTGCTTGTGATGCTTTGGGGCTATACCTGGTCATCCTGGGTGGGGAAACCATACGGTAGAGGGATTGAGCCCAGGGTTCAATGCATGCACGATACTTAGTCACATCCCTGCACTTACTTATGCTTTAACTGAGACCATTCGAGAAAATGCAGAAAATATTCTCCTCTTATTGGGATAATATTTCAATTTAATTAATATTGAGCATATGTTGGATGACAGGCTTAGCTAGCTTTTCTGTTTTACCCATTCACAGCTTAATCTACTTACATGTTCTTAAGCCAAGGTTCATTCTAATGAGATCTCTCTTCTATGTAAACACTGATAGAGGGTGTGGCGGTTACAGAAGTCACCTTAACTCTGATTAACTTCTGACTTATTATATATCCACTAAGATACTATGTTATCTAGATTGGGCACAGCTCCTTTTTATACCCATTGCACCCAGCACAGGACAGTTGGAATTTACCAGGAGACTGCCACCCTGGCTACGTTGGCTATCATTTAAGATTATAGGAAGAATCATACTAGTTTGTTCTCAAGTCGGTGACTATGACCCTTTCAGCATACAGAGAACAAAATACTCAGAATCACCCTGGTGCAAATAGTAAATAAGAAGGACCTTGTGGGTACCATCTAGATTACATGAAGCCCATGAAATTAAGATGTCTTACTTTATACCAGCCACCCCCTCCAGTGTTTTACATAAGAGATAATCTCAGAAGAAGGGATTAGTCCCTGGCATACTCCTTTGCTTATACCTGTAATAGGGTGTAGCACCACCCTTCTACACTCTGTTTAGGGTTCTTTGTCGACAAGACCCTCTCTGTCAACAGATAGGATTACTTTGGTGTATATAAGGGGATTGACTTGAGGCACTCGCCCCTTTTCCCCTCTTCCTCTTCTTTTGGGTAGGACTCCTCTCGGGTGGGATCCTCTCTCTTTGGTGGGAGACTTGGGCTCTCTTGTATGGTCTAAGTTCTGATCAGAGCTAGAGTTGTTTCATCATATTGGATTGTGGTGGTAGAGCTTTTTTCACTATTAAAAGTCTTTTTGGAACTGCACTGGACTCGTGAGTTTTTATCCATTCCCCAGGGGCCTTGGGGATAGAAGAAAAATTCTGTACTGATACTGTTGGGGACCCCAGCGGCTCCTCGACAAGCATATACTTTGTGTCATGCTCAATTCAATTTTGTATTTCTTTTCAAGATGAATAAAACCAAGACGATAGCATAGTAGTCTCAAGTTTGCAAATAAAATTCACAAAATGAAGGTTTTTGTATTTTTTTCAAAGGTGGTAATACAGTAATTTCAAATTTGCAAATAACACACTGTATTTGAATCTTGGGGCAGAGCTGTTCCTTGCTCTCCACATGGAGCAGAGCTGTTCCTTGCTCTCCCTGTGCACAGCCATTCATGAAGCAGTCAGGAGGCATGGCGGGTTCTAGCCCTGGCCCACCACCTCGGCAGAGCCTCACAACAAGCCAGACCACCCCTCCTCACTCCACGGGCGCCGCCATTTTCCACTTTTTTGGACTTCCCTCTTGTCAGAATTCCACCCAGCAGACCAGCCCATCACAGCCCGGATCACCGACACCCACCCTGCAGCAGCTTTTTCCTCAATCCGGCCCAGGTATGCTGGTCCAGAGACTCTCACACATGGGGCAGAGCTGTTCCTTGCTCTCCCTGTGCACAGCCGCTCATGAAGCAGTCAGGAGGCATGGCGGGTTCTAGCCCTGGCCCACCACCTCGGCAGAGCCTCACAACAAGCCAGACCACCCCTCCCTCACTCCACGGGCGCCGCCATTTTCCACTTTTGGACTTCCCTCTGATCAGAATTCCACCCAGCAGACCAGCCCATCACAGCCCGGATCACCAACACCCACCCTGCAGCAGCTTTTTCCTCAATCCGGCCCAGGTATGCTGGTCCAGAGACTCTCACACATGGGGCAGAGCTGTTCCTTGCTCTCCCTGTGCACAGCCGCTCATGAGGCAGTCGGGAGGCATGGCGGGTTCTAGCCCTGGCCCACCACCTCAGCAGAGCCTCACAACAAGCCAGACCACCCCTCCTCACTCCACGGGCGCCGCCATTTTCCACTTTTGGACTTCCCTCTCGTCAGAATTCCACCCAGCAGACCAGCCCATCACAGCCCGGCTCGCGCAGCAGCAAGCGGCCGCGGTTCTTCAATAAATGCTTTATTTGGAGGTGTTTAAAAGAGTTTGCCTCCCGCTCGGCACGCCTGGCAAGCTTCTCGTGTTGTATATGATATGTCAAATTCCAGTAACAATATATTAGGTCATTCCCATGATCTAATATAATGGTAGCTCATTCCCATGACCTAATATAATGGTTTGAGGCTCTTTATGTTCCTGTAGCAAGCCGATGCCCTGGCTCTACTGGCATGAGACAGGACATATGGAGATATTACTGGTGCCCGCTCTAGCAAATAGATGATCAACGGGAAGATCGTGATCATGATCGTGATCGATTTGAATCTTCAATCTTTCTGTCTTTGCAAGCAAAGAAGGAATCCTGGAACACTTACACAGTTTTGAGCGATTATGAGATAATTTTGTTTAACATATCATCTAAACAAAATATACACTAAAAATATCATTACCAAAGAGAATACAAAAGTATCATCTGGTTCAATCTTTTCCATTTGAAATCATGGGCTGATTTCAAATTCTGTTTGACATTGCTGAAAGTAGAATTGGAAAGAAACACACAGGGCAAGTGTTCCAGTCTGAGACTTCACGGAGCTCATCAACCAGACCTGAGACTGGTCTAGGAAGCATAGACTAGAAAGCTCTCATCCACAAGATCAGTTATGAGATGAACTGGAACCCCCAGAAAAGATATACTCAACTTCTCATGAACAGAACCTTGGCATATTACTTATTTGGAAAAGAAGTTAGATGCTGTTTGTTCGAATAAGGTCATATTGGGGTAATGTGCCTTGAACTCAGTATAACTACTGTCTTGACAAGAAGCTGTGATGTTAAGACTCTCACAACACAGGTTGTGGTGGAATGAGAGAGTATAGCACATGGTGGATGTTAGTGGGGAGAGTTTCCTTCTCTAGTCTGTGTGAGGGGGTTGAGAGAGGGGGTAGTTGTGATGGGGAGGTTGAGATCAGAGGGACACAGTTATAGGAATTTCTGAATTGTGGAAGCTGGATGGAGTGGGGTGAATCAGGGTTTCAGATGAAACAAGGCACTACCAGCTCCAATACTCAGAATAGTAGACAAAATATTTCTAGTCTTTTAACTAACCCTCCCACATAGGGATCACCAGAGGAATGGAATGACTGCCAGTGTTTTCCTGTATCTGCACCAACTAATCTGAAATAGGGATGCTCCTGTTTAAAATCCTACTGGCAATGTGTTTTATGATTCTTGTGTTATTTTATTTCATTTTGTTTTTCTCTATTTGGACGATAGTCCAGGAAGCTAGTACATGTGCTAAAATGTAGAGCATCCTGCCATAAGAGGTAAGGAAAAATCATCAGATCAAATAATAATTAGATGAACACATACTAAATATTAGGGAAGAGTCAGTTGTTTTTCATATGTTAACTCATTTAACCAAATCATCATAACAATTCTATGACCAGGTATAATTATTCCCATTTTACAAATGGAAAAACAGAAGGTCCATGATGTTGGGTAACTTAGCTGAGAGTCAGTTGAGCTCTGTGTCTGGGATGTCATAGACATAGAGCTTGTGTCTATGTCTACAGACACAAGGTGTGATCATTTCCTGGCCTCCACACACTTTAGCCTGTGGCCTATTTGTGAGAGTCTCAGGGTTCTACAGCTGCACAAATACCTCCATTCTTGCCCTTTATGGGCCTAAATATAAGATAGGATCTGAGAGCGAGAGTGAAAGAGAGAGAGGGAGGTAGAGACAGGAAGAGAGAGGGAGAGAGAGGGAGAGAGGGAGAGAGGGGGGGAGAGAGAGGGAGAGAAGAAGAGAGGGAGAAAGAGGGAGACAGACAGAGAGGGAGAGAGAGGGAGAGAGAGGGAGAGAGGAGAGAGAGGGAGAGAGGACATAGATCATGATCATGGTCTTCTCGTTGATCATCTATTTGCTAGAGCGGGCACCAGTAATATCTCCATATGTCCTGTCTCATGCCAGTAAAGCCAGGGGCATCGGCTTGCTAAAGGAACATAAAGAGCCTCAAGCCATTATGTTAGGTCATGGGAATGACCCAATATAATTGTTACTGGAATTTGGCATATCAAATACAACACGAGAAGCTTGCCAGGCTTGCCGAGCGGGAGGCAAACTCTATTATGCACCTCCAAATAAAGCATTTATTGATGAGCGGCTGCCGCTTTGCGCGCGAGCCGGGCTGTGATAGGCTGGTCTGCTGGGTGGAGTTCTGATGAGAGGGAAGTCCAAATGTGGAAAATGGTGGCACCCGTGGAGTGAGGGGGCGTTCTGGCTTGTTGTGAGGCTCTGCCGAGGTGGTGGGCCAGGGCTAGAACCCGCCATGCCTCCCGACTGCCTCATGAACGGCTGTGCACAGGGAGAGCAAGGAACAGCTCTGCCCCATGTGTGAGAGTCTCTGGACCAGCATACCTGGGCCGGATTGAGGAAAAAAGCTGCTGCAGGGTGGGTGTCGATGATCCGGGCTGTCGAGGACATAGATCCATTGACTAATAAACTTTGCTGGGCCTTGGAGTGCTTACCCACACTAGTGTTTGGCATTTCCATGTGGCAATAATAATGATGGGTCCTCAGTGCTATTATAATATTATGATATGAATTCCTCCTTGTCTACAATGCAGAGCAGCTGTGATGTATTTTCCTTTGAGTGCCTTCACTGGTCGGTTCTCTGACTCTGGAGCCAGACAGAGCTGGCTCACATTCCAACCCTGAAACTAACCCATGGTCTCATCTTAAGAAAGTTCCTCAATCATTAATGAGTTTCAATTTATTTTTCTCACTTGCAAGCTTTCCGAGGTTGTAGTTGAATGAACGAGTATAACATGTGGTGGATGTTAGTGGGGGGGCAGTTTCCTCCTCTAGTTCTGACGAGAAAGTTTTTCCCCAAACTTCTATTCCCAATTCCTTCATTTCATTCTTTTTTCAAGTGACTGGGGAGTTGTTCCTGTTTTCTGATGGAGACAAGTCTGCCAGAAGTTCCCAGCGTGTTGCTTATTGTTTCTGCTGCATCTGTGCTATGCATTGGTCATCTTCATTCCCCCTCAGGTAGACTCATGTTCTCAAAAATATCGATTGAGTTCCTAACCTCTGGTACCCGTCAATGTTATATATTTGGACATAGGGTCTTTGCAGATGTGACGAATTTAAGATGAGACTCATCTCTAATTTAATATGGCTCGTTTCTTACAAGAAGAGAAAAATCCCAGGTAAAGACAGAGCATGCAGAAGAAGTCAGGTGGTAGTTGAGGCAGAGATTAAATCTGCTGCAACTGACAGTTTAGAAATGTTTGTGGTGGCTTCATATCAAGGTGGTTAATATTATCACCTATTTGAGGTAAGTAAGAGTAGACATGAGGCCACAAGCCAGAAAGAATTAAAACAGGGAATCCATATTTTTTAACACTTCTTATGTGAATATACATTTGCCATATGTATTGCAAACATTGAATTTAATCTTTTTTACTTTTTAAAATGATAGCATATATGTTCTCATTTTTCAAATAAAAAGGTTTTGGCCACAAAGCATAGATATCTAACTCATAGTCCCATATCCAGAGACTGAACAACTTTTCAGCTGAGGCTCACCTAATCCCAGCACTTGTCTGGAATCTTCCAAATAAACCAAGATGACAGGAAAGCATTCAAAATGGCTTTTATCAGTGCTCACTACACTTACTCAAGGGGAGATGGTCTTATACTCAAAACCAGGGGGAGATGGTCTTGGTGGGGAAACCCATTCCCTCAGTACTGTACAGGCCAGTGGTTAGGGTGCTGGCTCTGCCCGTGACTCCATTTGAGCCCCTATTCCACCCCACTCCACCCTGACTTGTGAGTCCCTTGGCTATGTGGCTCCATCTCTCTGTGCCTTGGCTTACTGGCCTGACCTCTGACAATAACAGAGACAGGAAATCAAAATACCACTGTTGGGGGTGTGGGTGATCTAAGTGCTCAACAGCACTTAGAACAGAGCAAGTCACAGTGAGCACATTGTCAGTGCTTGTTGTTGCTATTATGTTTATTATTCAAAATGTGATGTCTGTCTGTCGCACATGCATACACACACATGCACACACACACAAACACACACACACATAATGGTCCCACTACCAGACTGTCTTCAGTGCATAACTCCTTGGACCAGTTGCTGTTTTACTCTCTGTCACTCTGACTTACAAAATCTTGATTGAGCTGGAATATTATATTTCTAATGCCTGTCATGTTTGCTTCTGGTGCCGCTTGCTAGACTTTTGGTTGTGCAGGGCCTTCTGTAGTGCTGCCTAGTCATTAGTAAGCACACAGTCTGACAGGAAGTGATAACATGTAATTTGGAGTGGTGACTTCCAGCACTCATCAGAAAAAAGGTTTGTGCTCCCTGGCGCTGGCATCTCTCTCTGGTTCCCCGAAGGGTGTTGGAAGGTCTCATCAGATTGAGCACAGGCTCAATCATTACTCGAAGTTCTTTTTCCCAGCAGGGTTTGCTTTCCCAGGAACTCCCTGACTTGAGAGAAAGTGTTCTGAGTCTCCTGTGTAAATTAGGAGAGCTGAGAAATGTATTTAAACCTGGGAGGCAGAACTGTAGCAGAGGAAGGGAATCTAGTGTTCTGGACTTTGGGGGTACTTTTCAGGATATTTTGCTTATTTCTAAATCTTGGTTGCAATTAATCTCAAACCATTCAGCCTACTCTTATCTAATCAGTCGATTCTACTGCTTTTCTCTCCTAAAAAGGTACTTTTACATTTTTTTTATTATATCATCATGAGATAATCAATTACAAAGCTATTCATGTTTGGGTTTCAGTCATATAGTGTTTTGACACCCATCCTTACACCAGTGCACCCTTCCCAACACCAATGTCCCTGATTCCCTCCCCCATCAACCCAGGCAGGCACTTTTCTTCTCCTTCTCCTCCTCCTCCTTCTCCTTCTCCTTCTCCTTCTCCTTCTCCTTCTCCTTCTCCTTCTCCTTCTCCTTCTCCTTCTCCTACTCCTTCTCCTTCTCCTCCTCCTCATTCTCCTCCTCCTCCTCTTCCTCCTTCTCCTTATCCTCCTCCTCCTCCTTCTCTTCCTTTCTCCTCCTCCTCCTCCTTCCTCCTCTCTCCTCCTCCTCCTCCTACTCCCTTTCCTCCTCCTCCTCCTTTCCTCCCTCCTCCTTATTCTTCTCCTTCTCCTCCTCCTTCTCCTTCTCCTTCCTCTTCTTCGTCCCTCTTCTTCATCCTCTTCTTCCTTTTTTCCCTCTTCCTCTTCCTCTCTCTTCCTCCTCCTCTCCTCCTTCTCCTTCTACTTTTCCTCCTCCTCTTCCTTCTTCTTCCTCTTCCTCCTCTTCATCATCTTCCTCTTCTTCCCCTTCTTCCCCTTCTGCCTCTTCCCCTTCTTCTTCCCCTTCTTCCCTTCTTCTTCCCCTTCCCCTTCTCCTTTCTTTGTTCCCCTTCTTCCCCTTCTTCCTCTTCTTCCTCTTCCTCCTCCTCCTCTTCCTCCTCCTCTTCCTCCTCCTCTTCCTCTTCTTCCTTTCTTCTCTCTCTCTCTCTCTCTTTGTCTGTCTGTCTGTTTGTCTCTCTCTCAAAAGGCCAGAACTTAATAGAGAGGAAGAATTAGTTCAAACTTTGGGAATTTTGTTAAGACATTATCCAGTACAGGAGGTGGAGTGAAAAATCAGAGTCCCAAATATACAATACTCTTTGTCAAAGGAGGTGGTCGTTATTCCGACCTAGGAAAAAATTCAGACACACCTTTTAGGTTCTTTGTGAGCACACACTGCTTGGAGTTTCAAACACAAAGATATCTTATATAAGGGATCCACAAACCAAATTAAATTATGTGATACTCGCTGCAGGTGGTGATGATAAAAGGATATCCCTGAATGGGGGATTATTTTTTAGAGCTGATAAAATGTGAGGGTCATAAAAATATGGAATGAAATTAAAACAGGTTAGAAGCTCCAGAGAGGACAAGTCCATAAGATGTTATGATCCCAAATGAAATTAATTAAGTTAAAATGATTATAAGCCAAGGCATGGATTTCACTTCACTGGCATAAAGTCAGCATACTGAAAGAGAAATAAATATACAGAGAATTATGCAAATAGGTATAATGGAGTAGGGGCACTTCTAGTCCTTATGGCCACGAATGAGAGGCTTGATAAACCCCGCTCTTTACGCTCCAGTTTCTAACTAATATACCTTGTGAAAGTATTCATATGGGTGCATACCACTCCTATTAATATTGTCTTTGGGTATCCTTGTGTTGCTGGGGATCAAACCAGAGTTGGCTATATGGAAAGCATTTACCTTAACCCCTATACTCTTTCTCCTGCTCCGAACCTTTTATTTTCTAACTATTACTATCAATCCTGTGTATACTTGATATAATATATATTTGATATAGTATGAATAAGTTCATGTTTAATTATCACTACAGAAAGAAAAAATTCCTTATAGCAGAAACTCTAAGTTAAAGGGTACTTTAATAAATAATTGACCTTTTGCCAGATTGACCTTCAAAGAGGCTATCATAATTTATTCTATGATTATGACCACATACATATCCATTTCCCCCCTAATCTTGTACAAGCCATGTTTCTAACTTTTTTTTTTCATATTTTGTTATACGACCATGAGATGTAAAAAATACAAAGTTGTTTGGGTTTCGGTCATACAGTGTTCCAGCACCCATCCCTCCACCAGTGCCCATTTCCCAACACAAATGTCCCTAATTCCCTCCCCCCTCCCCTAGTCTGTCTCTATGGCAATTTTCTCTTTATCTCTCTTCTCTCTTTCTCTTTCTCTCTCTCTCACACACACTCTCTCTTTCTCTCTTCCTTCTCTTACACACTGTGGATTGCAATACATACATTATAGGTTATCATGTGTATTTTTTTGCCTGTATTCGATGCTCAGTTCTAGGCTGGCATCACTTTTGACAATTATTAGCAACACTGTTTCCTTCTCTTTCTTAACCTAACCTCTGACTCCCACACATTTATGGTAGATTCCACCTTTGACAAGACCTCTTGATTCATGTTTTGCCTGACCTTTGATATTGGTATCATACTATACATATATGTATATATACATATATATCATATATATCATGCAAATAAATGCAGTAATTCTCTATATCTGTCTTTTTCCTTATAGCTAATTTCACTCAAAATGATCTTCTCCATGTACATTCATTTATAGGCAAATTTCATAACTTCATTTTTCCTAACACTGCATAATATTCCATTGTGTAGATGTACCAGAGTTTCTTTATCCAGTCATCAGTTCTCAGGCACTCTGATTGTTTCTAGATTCTGGTTATTGTGAATAGTGCTGCTATGAAAATAAAAGTGCAGATGGTGTTTCTGCTGTGTGTTTTTGGCTCCCAGGGTATATTCCCAGGATTGGTATGACTGTGTCAAATGGGAGCTCAATTTCTAGTCTTTGGAGGAATGAATGTCCATATTGTTTTCCATAAAGGCTCTACCAGTTGATATTCCCACCAACAATGGATGAGTGTCCCTTTCTCCCCACATCCATGGCAGCATTTGTTGTCCTTGCTCTTTTAGATATGGGCCAGTCTCTGTTGTGTGAGATGATATCTCATTGCTGTTTTGATTTGCATCTCTCTGATATTAGTGATGATGAACATTTTTTCAGATGCCTTTTGGCCATTTGAATTTCTTCCTTGTCGAAGTTTCTGTTCATTTCTTCTCCCCATTTTTTGATGGGCTTGGCTGTTTTCTTTTTGTAAAGTTCTACCAGTGCCTGATATATCCTGATATTAACCCCTTACCAGATCTGCATTGGGTAAATATTCTTTCCCACTCTATGGACTGTCTTTGTATATTAGTCACTTCTTCACCTTTTGAGGCGAAGAAGCTTTTTAGTTTCATGTAGTCCCATATGTTTACTTTTGCTTCCAATTGCTTTGTTTGTCATGTTTCATCTTTGAAGATGCCTTTAGCTTAAATGTCTGAAGGGTTTTTCCTATATTTTCTTCGACATACTTTACAGACTTTAGGGTGGGTGGCAAGGAATGTAGGGAAGAATGCTCACTGATACCTCGTGTAAGATAAATATTAAGTAGTTTGTGTGGATGCTTGTGCACGAATTGAATTTTTGGGGTGTTGGGGTGGATGGTTTTGCGGGCAGCACAGGGGTCACACACACCTAGTAGGGGTGATGGGAGGCGTTTGCAGGAGCTGGGAGGAAGTGGTCCGGCATAGGGTCCTGGTCTCTGTATGCCTTGGCCCTGTTAAGCCATGTTTTAAATAAATCCCTTTAAATCACTGCCAATCTGACAGGTAAAAACAACACCATATCCTATTCTTTTAATTTGCATTTATTAAATTATTGAAGGAGATTTAAGTTCTATTATCATTTCAAGCAATTTTGTTCCTTTTTCTGAACTAAGCACATGATAGGTGCACAAAAAATATTTGTCAAGCAATTAAATATACCATTTATACAACTAATTGCTTTTCTACTGTCTCTGAGTGAACTCTTATGGAGTAAAATGATAAACCATTTGCTGTTGCTGCAAGAACTTATTTCCTAATTTGTTACTTGTCTTCAATTTTGTGCAATTTTAGAGGATGATATTAAGAAATTGAGTTGAAAGTATTTTATGTTTTACATTTCTTATTATTTTGGAAATATTTTTTTTAAATCTCAAGTAATTTTGTTTTTATTCTTTTGAGCAAACATGTTGCTCTCAGCAGCCTTCCAACTACTGAACGTTTTTTTTGTCTGGCCCCAGTTTCACTTTGCTCCTTTGACCTCTTTGATTCTTTTCCCATCTTTTACCCATGGACAGAATAAGAGAATCTGGGAATTTCAACAAGCTCAACCAAGCCATCTCTCAGTGGATTTGTCCTAGGTCTGAGTATCTATTTTGCCATGTGGTAATGAGAAATGTGATCCCATGTCCTGATCTCGTGAAAGATCAGGACAAATTCAAGTATGAGCTGTGAAACACTCTGGAAAGTATGCTGCAAGTAGAAAGTAGATGTTTCAGAGGTCTAAGATATCAGGCCATGAAAAATGATTGGAATATATGAATGAGATGTAGAGATAGCATAGTAGGTATGGTGTTTGCCTTGCATGTGGTCAAACCAGGTTCAATCCTTAGCTTCCCATTGGGATCCCCAACCTCGAGTAAATCGATGATGTATGGGAGGTCAAGTGATCAAGTGACTTTTGACAAGGAAACTATCCTTTACCAGATATAAAGAGGGTAAGGATAGGAGCAGTGGTAATAACACTCTAACAAATAGAATTTTAAAGATCAAAACAGAACAACCCAACTTGAAGAAAAGGTTTTCAAAACATGTGCTAAATGGAAAACCAAAGGAGAATCAAGAGAAAGAATGAGAATGGAGCTTTCTCCTGAAGGAGTCAGAATATATTTAGAACATTCTTGAAGGTGCTAAATTTAGAAGGAAAACAGGGGAACACTATTGGCAGTTTAGTCTTTACTGATGGTTCCTCTTTCAGGATTCCTACTTAGACCTCGTTTTTATCTCCGCACCTTTTCCCACCTGACTTGGGCATATGAAACGAGATTCTTACTGACTCAGAGGGGACTCAGGTGAAGCACTGTGCAGCAGCCTCATGGACCTCATCCCCAATCCCACCCCTATGGAGCACTGGATTGCTCCCTCCATCATGGAAACTGTTGTCTGTCTGCTCAACACACTCCCCAATCCTTCTAATCACAGCATCTTCACTAAAACTGTACCTCCTTTCTTCAGCTTCCTGAAAGGACTGGTAACTCCATGTTGGTTATGAATTGGAATCCTGATCAGAGATACACAAGCACCCAGGATTCTTAGGTTTGCTGAGTACAAAGATGTTGTCAAGAAAGTTTCTCCCTCCTGCCCTGGCCTACCTCTGTGGCAGGCTCATTTCCCCCACTGGTGAAGGGTAGTGGACATCGGTGAAGGGATTGATGATGGAGCATTGTATGCCTGAAACTGGATCACCAATATCTTTGTAGCTTTGCAATTCACAGTGATTCAACAAAAATATGAATAATAAACACAAAAGCTTCTGTTGTGCTCAGACACCCTAACTATGTTCCTGTGCCTGCCCTCCTGTTATCTAAGATGCTTTAGCCTTTCTATGGTGGCAGGGATTGCCTAGAACTCATGTCCAAACCACTTTTCATCCTTTGTTTAAATTAATCAGGTTTTTTTTGCCTGCAGTGAAAGGGAACTCTAGCAGGTACAAAGGGTCATTAGTTAGTGGGTTACATAGCACTGTGACTCAAAGCCATAACTTTACCCAGAGTACTGTCCTCCTGGAATCACTGATTGATACCCAAATATCCTGATATGTTGCTTATGGGGTCCAGATTATCTGGTTAGGAGACTGGGTTTCCAAACACATCAGAAAGATGGAAGGTTTCAGAGGGCCGGGGACATAATAGAATTAGGGGTGGAGGGAGTCCATGACAAATTTTTGACCATTCTTGTGAGATGTACTGTGGTGATTTTACCCAGGCTGACTGTGGGTGTTCAGGACCCTTGCTGGTTCCCTGAGACAGAGCCAGGAGCCCGGTCATCTGTTTGTGATTACTCAGCGTGCCCCCACCAAAGGCCCTCTGGCGCCTTTCCTCTTTGGAAACACATTCAGCACATTTTTAGAAACCGCGCTGAGAAGCCGCGCCAAGAAAGTGACTAAACACTGCTTAATATTCTGAAAACGTAAACAGCCGCTGGGAAGCCAGTCATAAGCTGTTTAGGGAACGCTGACTTGGCACTGGGGCAGAGCCAGCTGTTGCTGCCCCTGATTGGTGGAAGCTGTAAAATTCCTTGCAGTGTCAGTGTTGTCAATGAATAGATATTAAACTCCTCTCCCTTACGTGCTGGGAGAGGAGCTTTAGTCTAGTTTATTATGGGTTGGGTTTAAATTCAACCCAATCATTCTGGTTGGGTTTGTGTCCTTCTGGACACTTTGGGAGTAAAGGGGTGAGCTACTTTCCCATATTTCTCTCCTAATACTGCATGTTTGGAGTTGAATCCTGCCTCTCTAAAGAATGTAGTGAAGTCTTAATCTCTGCTATTTCAAAGTCATCTCCTTTAAGGCCTAAGTAGATAAGATAGAGTCACACTGAAGTAGGCTTGTCTCTTAATCCAGGATGGGATATCACCACATAAACAGAGGACAGGTAAAGTCAGAGGGAGAATCCAATGCAGTTACAAAGCAGAGACTGCAGGGATCCAACTGCAAGCCAGAAACACTAAGGACTGACAGTCACTGTCAGAATCAGAGCATCAGAGGAGCGCTCATTCTCTGCCCTGGTTTACACTCAAAGCACTGCTCTGCTACCATGAGTCCTTTTAATGATTTCCCAAATGGGCAGAGCGGGAAACTTATTCTCACAAGTACAATTGGGACGATTCTTTTACATGTGGAGCATGTGGAAGTCAACCATTATCTGACCCCATTCCTCCAGTGGGTTCCTTATTTTGGGACATTTACTTTTGACTCTCCTGGGCATGTGAATATCACCCTTATGACAATCTGTCAGTTTCTTCAGGCATATAGAAGTTTGTGCTTCTATATTTTTGTTTTGTTTTGAGTCCATACCCAGCTTTGTTTAGGACTTAATTCCTGTGCTCAGACATAGCAGTCTTTGGAGAACCCCATGGGCTGCCTTGGGGCAAACCCAGATCAGTGGTTTTGCAAAACCAGCAGCTTCCACACCATTCTATCTCTCCAGCCCATTATGTTTCTGTTTGCCACTACTCCCACCAGAACTGTGAGCATCCAGTGTCTCTTCAGCAGTCAATAGCTTGTTGAATGATAAGTGTCTTACAGGCTGATCTTCATTCACAGGCTTTAGGCCACCATTTACTGGGCATACTCTTGCTGAAATGTACTTTTTATTTCTTCCTCTTTTTTTTGATTTTTGGGTCACACCCAGTGATGATCAGGGGGTTACTCCTGGTTATGTAGTCAGGAATCATTCCTGGCGGTGCATGAGACACCATATGGGATGCTGGAGATTGAACCCAGGTCGGCCACATGCAACGCAAATGCCTTCCCTCTGTACTATGGCTCTGACCCCTGGTATGCACTTTTCTATACACCGAAGATTTATGATAGGTGAAACAAAGTCTGTTTCCATCAAGAAACTTGAACTTGGTCTTGTTGATAAACTTGTTCTATAATTTCTTTTTTTTTCTTTTTTTTTGGGGGGTCACACCCAGCAATGCTCAGGGGTTACTCCTGGCTCTGTACTCAGGAATTACTCCTGGCAGTGCTCGGGGACCATATGGGGATGCCAGGGATCGAACCTGGGCTGGCATGAGCCGGCGTGCAAGGCAAACGCCCTACCCGCTGAGCTATCACTCTGGCCCCTGTTCTATAATTTCTTTTCATATTTCTCATCTCATTAATGAGGTTGAACAAAGTTGTGGTCAGAGTCTATACTTTCTACTTTTCTTGAACATAAGAATCTAGATGAAGTTGCACACATAAATAATGTTGAAAAACTGGAAAGTCATGAAAACTCTTCCATTATGTTGATGGTGAGTATTTTATTTTGAGTTTCTTTGTCCTAATATCCTAATTTGTCTGGTGGAAATACTAACCATCCAACTGTTGTCAGAAGGGATATGAACTGCTTCATAACTATCTTATGTGTTTAGTGAGTTTTTGTCTATTTTCATTTCCTCTCTCTCCAGGGTATGGATTGAGGGGTAGGTGTACATGAGGCTTAGGTATTCCTCTTGCAATTTAAAAAAAAATTGGGGTCACACTTGGCAATGCTCAGGGGTTACTCCTGGCTCTGCACTCAGGAATAACTCCTGGCAGTGCTCGGGAGAACATATGGGATGCCAGGAATCAAACCCCGGTCTCCTGCGTGCAAGGCAAATGCCCCTACCTGCTAGTACTATCACTCAGGCCCTCTTTTGCACTTCTCTCTGTCCACAAAAGCCTTGTTTCCCAATCCACAACTGAAGCCCTAATTCTTCTTGCCTAAGGCATATTTGGAGCCAAGGAATTGGTGTAGGCATTCAGGTTGCTGAGGCCATTAGGGTAGGCCCTGAAACTGTCTAAGCATAATATTTGAGACAGTCATGCACACAGAACTCCTGAAGAAGACGGAATCATGCTTCACAATCCAAGGAAGGGCAAAAGGCAGATGCCATCAGAACTCCAGGAACAAGCAAGGCACACTGTTCTTCATCGGTCCTCAGAAAAAGTTCTCAATCTTCTGAAAATTTTTCTAGAAGTCAAGAGAACCTTGATTTTTTGATTTCTTTACAATTGAGAGACAATCCAGTTCTATCATTTAAAGCACCCACAGAAATGGAAAATAAATGGAAGACATTTTATGAGCTTATTTAAAAAAAAACTGTTTAACAAAAAAAGCTTAATGGGAAGCCAAGATATTTTTTTCTCATAAGCATTCTTTCTTGGACTAGACCCCAAAGGAAGAAGGAAGGGTTTCCTTAAATGCTTAAGTGAAGTCTGAAAGATTCCTGTTTATGTGTTTTTGGTAGAGAAGGGATATAAGTTACGTCTTGCTTCAGATGAATGAGACCTATCCTCTCCACCCAATGTTTTCCCCTGATATTCATTTAAATTTTGATGTTGGCTATTTAAAATCCAAGCTAGTCCTTGTAGTTGATAGGAGAACCCTAGGAATTCACATGAGGTAGGAATTCACACCGAAGAATTCCACATGAGGTAGGAATTCACACAAAGTCAGTTACTCTCCTGAAATAGGCAATTAAAGGCTCTGTGAAGTGGGCAGTTGGCTTGAACTTTTTGCAAGCATCAGTTTCTAAAACTGCAAAGTAGGGGTAAAAGTCATCACCATGCATTGATTCATTAGAGATCAAAAGTGAAGTCTTGAATAAGTGTACAGCCTCTTCAGTTCACCTCTAAAGCACTGTGGTTGAGCAGTGGACCCCATAGGAAGCTCCCTGCTTTCTCCCAGTAACACCTTTTAGTGGCAGAGACAATGAGTAAACCAACATGCAAATCTGACCCAGAGAGCAGCATGTGCTGTGAAAATCAAAAGGTAAGTTGAGGGAGGCAAGCAGCACCGAGAAAAGAGACCTTGGGAATGAGAAAGATTGAGTATATAGAAATTACGGGCAGAGAAATCAGAAAATCTGAGCCCTACTAATGGAAGGCCTTCAGAGACCAGTAAGAATCTGTTTAAGGAATCTCAAGGCTATTTGCATCCCTGGAATTCTCCTGCTTTTCCTATCTCACTAGGGGTTGTCTCCATTCTTAGAGTATCTCAAAAATTTTGGGAGTACAAGGGAATTTCTTTTTTAACTTTTACACTCATTTTAATGAACAAATCCTAGTGACCTCACTTTCAAAATGTCTGCAGAAGTCCAAACAGGGATGTATGGATATTTGTTTTGAATATGAACTGGCCAGCTGGTCTGTATCCCTTTCCCACAAAGCTGCTAGAGGAAACATGGCAAATGGGGAGCCGGATCTTGCTGGGCTCTGCGAAGATAGAGTAGTAACCTCTGCCACCATCGGCGCTCTTCACCCACACTCTGCTTCCTCTTGGAACTATTTTTCCCTTCTATTCAGTCACCCTGGTATGTTCCCTGTTTCTTAAACACTCAGGCTTAGTTTAGCCTGAGGGTCTGTGTCTGATTCCTTGTCTGATTCTGATTCTGTATCTGTGTCTGATTCTGTCTGGAATTTTTCTTTTCCCACTCATATGTATTTCTCTCTACCCCGTCACCTTGCTCAACTGTCACCTCTGAGAACCATCTTTCTTTAATCTCCTACAACAAATTAAAGCACTTCCCTCTAGCACCCTCCCCATGACCTTCTTAGTGCTCTTTTAAATCTGATGTTTCTTCATACCTCTACTTTCTATATAGATTAAATTTTTTTTATATGCATGTACATGCACATACTTAGGTGTGCATGTGCACACATGTGAGTGTTGATGCATCTCCTCATTAGAATCTACACCACATGGTAGGAATTTTTGTTTTTATTTCTTTCAGTCAATTACCGTATCCCCAGTAGCAGAGCTGTGCATGACATTAAATAAGACCCAAATAAATAATTGTGTGAAAACATAGTTAATAGACTAACTAATTAACAAGAAGATGGGATGCAAGCACTAACATCTTCATCGACTCAAGATCAGCCATTAGGGAAGCTGCTTGAGGAGAGGAGAGTTCATGCAGCATTTTAAAAAGCAGGGCTTGTTTCAGAAACTGCACCTCAGGAAAGGCAAGAGGAGAAAAATGGTTGAAAAGGACAATGGGATCAAATAAAGCTTTTTTACCATTTTTAGTGTCACACCTAGTGAAGTTTTAGGTGTTACTCCTTGCTCTGCATAATAATTTTTTTTAAATTTTTTTATTATACCACCGAGTGAAACATACAATTACAAAGGTGTTCATAATTGGTTCTTGGTAATACAGTATACCAGCACCCATCCCTCCACCAGTGCCCCATTTCCACCACCAATGTACCCCCAAACCCTCCCCTCCCCAGGCTGCCTTAATAGCAGGTACCCCAGATTCCTCTCTTTCTCTCTCTCTCTCTCTCTCTCTCTCTCTCTCTGTCTCTGTATCTCTCTCCCTCTTCTTGTACACATTGTGGCTAGCCCTGCAGATATTTAGAGTTTATCACTTAAGTCTCTTTGTGTATATTCAATGGTGAGTTCTAATCTGCCATTACCATTTCCCACATTTAGTAAAACACTGGTATCTATTTATATCCTATTAATGAATGCAGTCATTCTATATCTGTCCTTTTCTTCTGACTAATTTCACTCAGCATGATAGTCTCCATGTCCATCCATTTGCAGGTAATTTTATAATTTCATCTTTTTCTGACAGCTGCATAGTATTCCATAGTGTAGATGAACCACATGCTTCTTTAGCCAGTCCTCTGTTCTCAGGCATTTAGGTTGTTTCCAGATTCTAGCTATAGTGACTAGCGCTTAGAGATGAATAAAGAAGTACAGATAGTGTTTCTGCTATGTGTTTTTCAGCCTCTGGGTATATTCCCAGGGAGTGCTATTGCTGGATCAAATGGGAGCCTCAATATCTAGCTTTCGGAGGAATGCCCATATTGTTTTCCAAAAAGGGCTGGACCAGTCGGGCACCTCCACCAACAGTGGATGAGAGTCCTTTTTCCCACATCCACGCTCAGCACCGGTTGTTCTTGCTGTTTTGGATGTGTGCCAGTCTCTGTGGGGTGAGATGGTACCCTCATTGTTGTTTTGATTTGCATCTCCCTGATGATTAAAGATGAAGAACACTTTTTCATATGCCTTTTGGCCATTCAAATTTTCTTTTTTGGAAGCTTCTGTTCATTTCTTCTCCCATTTTTTTGATGGGGTTGGCGTATTTTTTTTTTTGTGGAGTGCTACCAGTGCCTGATATATCCTGGATATTAACCCCTTGTCAGATGGGTATTGGGTGAATATCCTTTCCCACTCTGTGGATTGTCTTTGTATCTTGGTCACCGTTTCTTTGAGGTGCAGAAGCTTTTCAATTTTATATAATCCCATTTGTTTATCTGCTTCCATTTGCTTTGGTCAGTGGTGTGTCGTCTTTAAAGATACTTTTCGCTTCGATGTCGTGAGAGCATTTCTCCTATGTTTTCTTTGATTAATTTTATGTACCTTATAGATTCACGTCTGATGTTGAGATCTATAATGCATTTTGATCTGACTTTTGTGCATGGCGTTAGAAAAGGAGTGTCTAAGTTATTTTTTTCACACGTAGCTACTCAGTTTTCCCCAGCACCATTTGTTGAAGAGGCTTTCTTGCTCCACTTAATATTTTTTTCCTCCTTTATCGAAAAATAAGTAGTGTTCTGACAATGTGTTTCAAATCACTGTATCACTATCTTCCCGCTAATCATCGATTTGCTCGAGCCGGCACCAGTAATATCTCCATTGACCTATCTCATGCTAGTAGAGCCCAAGGGCAACTGCTTGCTCCAGGAACATAGAGAGCCTCAAAACCATTCCATTAGGTCATGGGAATGAGGTAATATAATTGTTACTGGTATTTGGCATATCAAATATGACACGAGTAGCTTGCTAGGCTTGCTGTGCAGGTAGCATACTGTTGTAGCCACCTCAAAATAAAGCATTTATAGATGAACAGCACGTGCGGCAAGCGACGGCTGTGATAGTCTGGTCTGCTGGGTGGAGTTCTGGACGAGGGGAAGTCCCTACGTGGAAAATGGAGGTCCTCATGGAGTGTGGGTGCGCCTGGCTTGCTGTGAAGCTCTGCTGGGGTGGTGGGCCAGGGCTTGAACCCGCCATGCCTCCCGGGCACCTCATGAGCAGCTGGGCACAGGGAGAGCGAGTAGCAGCCTGCCCCATGTCTCAGAGTTTTCAAGGAACGTGGTAGTATTTTAGTGTTTCAGGATACTCAGTTCTATTCCATAGGTCTAAGGGTCTGTCTCTATACCAGTACCACACTGTCTTAATTACAACGGCTCTGTAGTAGAGCTTGAGGTTGGGGAAAGTGATACCTCCCATCTTCTTTTTTCCCAAGGATTGCTTTTTACTTATTCGTGGAGTTTTATTATTCCACACAAATTTCAGGAGGGTTTGTTCAATTTCTTTGAAGAACATCATGGGTATCTTTATAGGGACCGCATTGAATCTGTATAAAGCTTCTAGGAGTATTACCATTTTGATAATGTTAATCCTTCCAATCCATGAGCAGGGAATGTCTCCCATTTCCTCAGGTCTTCTTTTTTATTTCCTGAAGTAACGTTTTGTAGTTTTCTTTGTAGAGATCCTTTACATTCTTTGTCAAACTGATTCCTAGGTATTTGATTTTCTGGGGCACAATTGTGAATGGGATAGTTTCTTTAATGTCCCTTTCTCTCTCTTTCGCTGTTTGCATATAGGAAGGCCATTGACTTTTGGGTATTGATTTTGTACCCCCGCCACTCTACTATAGGAATGTATTATTTCTAGGAGCCTCCTTGGGAGAGTTTCGGGTTTTCCAGGTATAATATCATGTCATCTGCAAATAGTGATAACTTGGCTTTTTCCCTTCCTATCTGGATGCCCTTAATGTCTTTTTTCTTCCCTGATTGCTATAGCAAGTACTTCCAGTACTATATTGAATAGAAGTGGTGAGAGTGGGCAGCCTTGTCTTGTCCCCTGATCTTAAGGGGGAAGGCTTTCAGTTTTTCCTCATTGAGAATGATGCTCGCTGTGGGCTTGTAGTAGATGGCCTGGATTATCTTGAGGAAGGTTCCTTCAATCCCCATTTTACGGAGAGCTTTTATCATGAACGGGTGTTGAATCTTGTCAAATGCCTTCTCTGCATCTATTGATATGATCATATGGTTTTTATTTTTTTCTTTTGTTGATATGATGTATTATGTTGATTGACTTGCGAATGTTGAACCATCCTTGCATCTCCCGGGATGAATCCCACTTGGTCATGGTGTATAATCTTTTTGATGACTCTTTGGATTCTATTTGCTAGTATTTTGTTGAAGATCTTAGCATCTGTATTCATCAGGAGATTGGTCTGTAGTTTTCCTTTTTTTGTGGCATCTTTGTCTGCTTTGGGTATCAGGGTGATATGTGTCTTGTAAAAGCTATTTGGGTGTTTCTGTTTCTTCAATTTGTCGGAAGAGCTTAAAAAGAATTGGGAGTAGGTCCTCTTTAAAGGTTTTGTAGAATTCACTGGTGAATCCATCTGGACCTGGGCTTTTGTGTTTGGGGAGACTTTTTTGATTACTGATTCCTATTTCCTCGATGGAGATAGGGTTTGTTGAGGTATTCCAAATCTTCTTGTTGCAGACTTGGGAAGCTATAGGAATTCAGGAATTTGTCCATTTCTTCTAGGTTCTCTTGTTTTGTGGTGTACAGGCTCTCATAGTAATCTCTGATGATCTTTTGAATTTCTGTGGTTTCTGTTGTGATGTCCCCGTTTTCATTTCTGATTCTATTTATTTGGGTTCTCTCTTTTTTCCTTTTCTTACAAGTCTTTCAAGTGGTTTGTCAATCTTGTTAAATTTTTCAAAGAACCAGCTTTTGGTTTCAGTTGATCTTCTGGATTGTTTTTTTGACATTCCATCTCATTGATTTCTGCTCTAAGTTTTATTATTTCTTTCTTTCTGCTTGGGTTGGGCTCCTTTTTTGTTGATCACTCTCTAAGATCTTAAGTTGTGAAGTCAGACTGTTTATGATGGCCTTTTCTTCTTTCTTGATGAATGCTTGAAGAGCTAGTGAACTTGCCTCTTAACACTGCTTTTGCTGTATCCCACAAGTTCTGGTAATTCGTGTCTTCAGTCTCATTTGTTTCCAGGAATCTTTGGATTTCCTCTTTGATTTCTTTTATGACTTGCTGGTTGTTCAGCAGTGAGCTGTTTAGTTTCCAGGTACTTGGTATTGGTCTCCGTTTTTGTGTACAATTAACTTCTATTTTCAGTGCATCATGTTCTGAAAAAATTAGTTGTGTACAATCTCTTATATTCTTGATTTTATGGAGTGTATGATTTATGGCTCAGCAAGTGATCTGCTTTGGAGTATGTTCCATGTGCACCGGAGAAGAAAGTGTATTCAGCTTTTTTGGGGATGAAATGCCCTTTATATGTACGACCAGCCCTCTTTTCTTCCATCTCCCTTCTTCTTTAGGGCCA